>JAVJIF010007976.1:0-84191 GCA_038442645.1 Agave tequilana
AAACAACCTCTACACAAGAGGCAAGACACAACAACAATCACCTCTCACTAGAGGGATAAGGGCACCAAGTGAAACAACAATCACCTCTTCACTAAGAGGGACAAGGTACAAAGCCAAAACTCCAACAATCACCTCTACTCTTAGAGGGACAAGGCACAAAGCCAAACTCCACCACAATCACCTCTACGTAAGAGGGATAACAACAAACCAAACTCCTTCACAATCACCTTTACACTTAGAGGGATAACCACAAACCTAAATTAAAGAAAGATTATAACTCTTGGTGATCACAAAGATCACAAATAACTTTAGTGATCTCAATAGACCACAAACCAATTTCCCACAAAAACAAGATCCTATGATAGGATAGAGATGATAGCTCAAGTGTGAGAAAACAAAGAGTTTGAAAATTAAAATCACAAGAAAAATTCTTGGGAAAAATTCTAGATAGAAATATAAATGAAGATCAAAATCAATTCCAAAGATTCTCTTTTTCTTTGATTTTCCAACCCTTTAAAACAAATAAAGACAAAACTTTGTAACCCAAAAACTCTTGAAAACTTGGTGCTAAAACACTTAGAAAGATAGAAATTTTTGCTCTTCAATTCTTAATGAAAACAGCCCAAGGGATAGGTATTTATAACTAATTTCAAAAATTAGCTGTTGGCAATCTGGAAAAGCCAGATTTGCCCTTCCGGTCAACCGACCAACGATCATATTTCTGACCGTTGTGCCTCTGATCGACCCCCCCGGTCGACCGGGTGAAGCCATCGGTCGACCGTCCAGCACCCGAGAGTGGGGTGCTTTCAGTCGGTCGACCACGCGGTCGACCGGCCGTTATGGCTGGCCTTTGTGCACGTCTCGTGCACATCGGTTGACTGATCCGACCGATCGACCACCGATCCGGTCGACCGGTCCGATTGACCGTCAGCTGATCTGGCTGGGATTTTTCGGTCTGAAAACTTAAGTTATTTAATACCAATTAAATCCCATAAAGCCACATAAATTCCACAAAATAAGTTCTTATAAGATATTGAATACCAAACATGTGTGATCAAAATCAACATATATTACAAACTATTTGAACCATTTTTGTGATATTGAATTTTGGCCTTTAAATAAAAACCGTATTTTTCAAAAACCAAACTTTGAAATGGAAAACTGTTTTCTCCAAAACTCATGTAAATACAAAAACATGATATTGAAACAAATTTGAAGCATATTGTATATGGATAGATCCAATATACATATAAGATATATATCTATATTTTTGATATGAAATCCAAAAACCAGTTAAACTGAAAATCAAATATTTAAACTTGTGTGTGTGTGAACTTGAGCATATCAATGCTATCTACCTTTACACAAGATCTAAACATATTAAACTAAACAAACCGAGGTCTTCTTGTAGAACTACTTCTCCAAGTCGACTCGATCCAAACACAATCTGAAGAGCTTGACTCCAACTGAGTGCTAGATGCGATCTTGACGCGCGAGCTCTTGAATCAACACGTATTAGCTCCAAAACTCCTTTGTGAAGCTGAAGACCTACTAAGATCTTGATCAATAACTGAAACTCTATAAACACAAGATCATTCGTAAACTATAACTACATTAGTTAATCATCATCAAAACTAGAGTGATGGGCCTTTGGGCCAACAATCTCCCCTATTGAATGATGACAAAACTCATGGGGTTAGATATGCATGGATTAAAGTTAAGTTTCATAGAAGCTCCCCCTTAACTCATGCATAACAATAAACAATAAAGATATTCAATGAATGCATAAATCAAACACAAACATATATTCATAAATGGAAATAGAAATGCATAAATTCACCAAATTCTTTTCTCCCTTTTTGCATAAACAAGAAAATACAATAAACATGCATATAAAACTCTCCAAATTCTTCTCCCCCTTTTTGTCAATCATCAACAAAGGGGTGAATGAAAAATAAGCAATACAGATGTATATGCGATATACATTCATGAAGAGGACAGACGTAAAGTTAACTCTCCCTGCATACATGCATTATATGAAAAGAGATGACTAGACTCTAACCACATAACGCATAATATATAATGTATAAGTGGAGATGTAAAGCTTTCCCCTACACACGTGTATCACATAAAGAAGAGACGTCAAGCTCCTCAATATGAGATACACTCAACATGAGAATCTATATATAGAGTAGATGATAAGCTCCCCTTGCATATAAGCAATACATATCAAAGCATTATGAATTTTCTTGAAGTCAACAAAATAAATTTTGAAATCAATGAAAGTGAAACATTTTATGTTTTTGATACCAATTGAAAATATCTTGTAAATTTTTGATACCAATAAAAAATGAAACATTGTATTTTTTATACCAATTGAAATATATATAGTAAATTTTGATGCCAATTGAAAATAAAAACCAAATTTTTTGGATAAACCAACTCATTTTGCAATAAGGATACCAAATTATGAATAACACCAATTTAAGATTATTGATACTAATATTGAAAATGTTAGCATATACTAAAAAAGTATTTTTCATCATAAAGAATGAGAGTAAGATACCGATTGAAAATAAAACCGATTGAAAGATAAAACACGAAATTTTCTCCCCCTTTATGAAATACCAATAAATAATGCATAAGCTTGTAGAAGATACTAATTGAAAAATAATTGTCATTATGGACTAAATCAAGCTTAGCATAAACAAATTTGTGCTTTAAGATGTAAAGATATTGTAAGCACAATCAAATTATATATATATATATGTATGAAAATGGAAATACCAATTGAAATTGATACTACTTGAAGTTTAAAGCATACATATATAAGATACAAATGAGTATACAAACATATGAAATAACAGTTGTGATACCAATTGAAATATAATGTGGATAAGTGTATAACTCATACCTACCACCCTATTCATGCACATATTAAAAAGATTTTAATTTGAGCATACAAGACATGGTCGCCATCCAACCGCCCTTTGAAGGTAGGGGTTTTTAAAAATAGGATTTGAAAATTTTAATATAATTTGAAAAACTCTACCAAAATGAAGAATAACGCAACTAGTTTTATGATAATCTTGTAAACTAGTACGAAGTCCTTCAAGTAAGGAATAAAACATGAATGAATCCATGAAATCATGAAAATCACACGATCATCGACACTCAAATAGCAATAAAAGCTTATATAACATCATGAAACAAAAATCATGAGTAAACATCAACATAGAGTGTAAGAATCATGTAATCAATAAATCATGGCAATAAGGCATTTAAGCTCAAATGAAATTCCTTCTCAAAAACATGAAAATCATCAAAACTAAATAGACTTCAAGGTATATGTATGTTTTGTCTAAACTAGAAGTATACATACATATCCCATACACAATGAGTCCATAATAAAAATTTACATGATAAGCAAGTGACTCTAGGATAGACATGTATATCTAAAGTTTTAGCAAAATTAACATATATATGAAGCTAAACATATTTTTAAGAAACACGTACAAAAATAGAGAATACAAGTTAAAATGCATGAAACATCAAAACTAGGCTATACAAGTACATCTAATTGAAAGTTCACCTAGAGGGGGGTGAATAGATGTATGGCTAATCTAATGACAAATAATGCAGAACTAAAAACTAATTGCAATACACCTAGTGTAATCAAAGAGTGTAGCAGAATTCCCGGTGAAGGGCTCTAGACTATCTCCTCTAAATTCCTCTAAATAAGAGTTGAGGTATTATGTAAAGCTCTCTTGGTTCAACACAAGTATGGGCACACAAACAAACCAAGCATATATGAATATAGCAATATGAAATAATGCAAGGTATAAGAGAGAGAGAGTTAGAGATAGTGGATCAAACGCAAACACAAAGATATGTTTCGAGGTTCGAGCCACTGCTCTACGTCCCCGCCTTCACACAGAAGGATTTTCACTATATCATCCACATATGACTTCCCACACAGGGAACCTCCACTGAGAATTTGGGTAATACAATTTTGGAGTACACAACTCCTCTTTCAACAACACAATCTCTACACAAGAGGTAAGGCACTACGCCACACAAGATCAACCTCTCAAAAGAGGGATAGACACAAAGCCAACACAATCACCTCTCACTAGAGGGATAAGGCACAAAGCCAAACACCAATCACAATTACCTCTACACTTAGAGGAATACCAACAAATCCTCCACAATCACCTCTACACAAGAGGGATAACACACTCAAAGTAAAGAGGATTACAACTCTTGGTGATCTCAAAGACCACAAACTAATTCTTTCTCACAAAACAAAATCCTATAGATAGGATAGAGAATGATAGCTCAAGTGTGAGAAAATAAAGAGTTTTTAGAAACAAACACAAAAAAAAAATACTTGAGAAAACAACTAGAATAAGATAGAAATGAAGATCAAAACCAATATTTCAAATAATCTAATTTTCTCTATTTTTTCAACCCTTTAAAACAAATAAAGATAAAATCTTTTAGCCCAAAACTCTTTTAAAAACTTGCTGTTAAACACTTGTAAAGGTGGAAAAAATTGCTCTCTAAAAAATTGTCTAAAACAACTCAAGAGGGGGGCTATTTATAACCCCTCAAAAATTTGCCCGTTGGCAGCCAGGAAAGGGCAGAAATGCCCTTCCGGTCGACCGGCCAACGGTTATTTTTATGACCATTGTGCCTCCCGTCGACCGCCTGGTCGACCGGCCATAGCCAACGGTCGACCGCCGCGGTCGACTGGCCCCCACCTGAGAGTGGGGTGCAGTCAGTTGTCGACCGTGCGGTTGACGGCCGAATAGGCTGGCCATGTGCACGTCCTCGTGCACATCGGTCGAGTGGCACAGTCGACTGACTCCTGGTCCGTCACAGTCGATCGGCTCCTGGTCCGGTCGACCGCCAAAGCAGTCTGGCTGGGGATTTTAGGTATTGAAAACTTGTCTTTTTAACCTCTATAAAATCTCATAAAATCACATAAATTCCAAAAAAATATGTTCTTATAAGATCTTTAAAATACAAATATGTGTGACTAAAATTCAACACATATTATAAACTATTTGAATTATTTTTGTGATATTGAAATTAGGCTTTAAACTAAAATCGGTATTTTTCAAAACTTGAATTTTTGAAATGGAAAACTGTTTTCTCCAAAACTCATATGGATACAAAAACATGATATTGAAACAACTTTGAAGCATGTTGTATATGGATAGAATCCAATATACATATAAAGATATCTATCTATTTTTGACATGAAATCCAAACCGGTTAAACCGAAAACCAAAACCAATAAACTTGAAACTTGTGTGTGTAAGTGAACTTGAGCATATCAACACTATCTAATCTTTACACAAGATCTAAATAAACTAAACTAAACATAAAATGAAGTCTTCTTGTCTCCAAGCCGACTCGATCCAAACGCGATCCAACGAGCTTGACTCGAACCGAGTGCTAGATGCGATCTTGACGCTCGAGCTCTTGAATCTACATGTGAAAGCTCCAAAATTTCTTTGTTGAAGCTAAACACCTACTAATATCTTGGTCAATTACTGAAACTATTTAAACACAAGATTATTAGTAAACTATAACTACATGAGTTAATCATCATCAAAACTAGGGTGAAACTAGAGTGAAGGGCCTCTGGGGCAACAATCTCCCCATTTTGATGATGACAAAACTCATGGAGGTATATATGCATGGATTAAAGTTAAGCTTCATAGAAGCTCCCCCTTAACTCATGCATAGCAATAAACATAAAGATATGCAATGAATGCTCAACATAAGTATGCATAAATGGGAAATAAACATAAGTAAACAAATCCAAATACTTCTTCCCGTTTTGCATAAACACAAACATATGCATAAATCCCCCTTTTTGTATAAACACAAGAAAATGAAATAAACATGCATATATAAAACTCTAAATTTCTCTCCCCCCTTTTGTCAATTCATCAAAAAAGGGGTAAAAACAAAGTAAACAATAAAGATATATATGCAATATACATTCATGAAGAGGAGAGACGTTAAGTTAACTCCCCCTGCATATATGCATTACATGAGAAAGAGATGACTAAACCCTAATCACATAACACAAAATATATAATGTATAACAGGAGATGCGAAGCTCCTACTACACACGTGTAAGACATAGAGAAGAGATGTCAATCTCCTCAATATGAGATACACTCAACATGAATCTATATATAGAGAAGATGTGAAGCTTTCCTTGCATATAAGCATTATATCTCAAAACAATACCAATTGAAAGATATACCAATTTAAGATAAAGGTATATATCAAAACGTTATGATACCATTGAAAATAAAAAAATTTATCAAAAGGTACCATTGAAAGTAAAAACCAAATTTTTAGGTAAACACAACTCATTTCAAAATAGATACCAATTTGAGAATAATACCAATTAAGCTTATTGATACCAAGATTGAAAATGTTAGCATATACCAAACAAACATTTTTCATCAAAAATATGGGAGTAAGATACCAATTGAAAATAAAACCGATTGAATAAAACATGAATTTTCTCCCCCTTTATGAAATACCAATAAAAATAATGCATAAGCTTGTATAAGATAACAATTGAAAATTTAAGGTTTAATACTAATTGAAAGTTTATGGTCTAAATCAAGCTTAGCATAACATAATTTGTGCTTTAAGATGTAAAGATATTGTAAGCACAATCAAATCATATATATATATATATATATATTATATATATATATATATATATATTATATATATGTATATATGTATATGAAAATATAGATACCAATCGAAATTGATACTATTTGAAGTTTGAAGTACACATATATAGAAAACACATATGAGTATACAAAAAAATATATCAATTGTGATACCAATTGAAAAATAATGAGGATCAAGTGTATAACTCATATTACCTCCCTTTCATGTACATGTTTATAAAGATTTTTAATTAGGCATACAAGGCATGGTCGCCCATCCATCCACCCTTGAAAGGAAGAGGTTTTCAAAATAGGATTTGAAGATAATTTTAGCATAATTGAAAAGTCTTCCAAAATGAAGAAATACGCAACTAGTTTAGATAATTTGAAATAACTAGTTATAAATTCTTCAAAAACATGAAACCAAATCTTCAAAACTCAACAAGCATCAAGGTATATGTATGTTTTGTTAAAAACTACAAGTATATATACATATCCCAAACATAAACGAGTCCTTAAAAGATTGTGCATGAAGACAAGTGACTCAAGGGTATACATGTATGTCCAATAGTTTTAGACAAAATTGACATATACATGAAGCTAAACACATTATCATAAAAAGCATGCAAAAAATAGGGAATACAAGTCAAAATACACTAATCATCAAAACTAGGCTATACTAATACATCTAAAGGGTACAAATGAGCATTAAGCACAAACATACAAAAATCAAATGTGGCTCATTAGTTATACAAGTATACACACAAGTTTTAATGAAAACTACATCTAAACATGTAATCAAAACCATGAAGTATAAAATCATAAACAAAAAAAACCAATATGATCATTATGTAAATGCACATGATTTTAGAGCTATGATATACACACCATCTAAACTAAAGTGAGAACACAAAAATATAGATCCATATAAACATGGGTGTATCTCAAAGACTATATATGCATATCATTAGTCTAATTTACATTTCATTTATCATAATAATCATGAAAAACTAAAAATATGCTAAAAATCATCAATGAAAGCATGTAAGCTAATAGGAGTTAGAGATCGTTATCAATACCATTAGGACTAATCTCTATATCGCCAAACTATGGTGGTCCTCCCACCAAACTTCCTTGAAGGTGATGCATCCAAAAGAGTGTCCATCAAGCTTGAGCATCCACCATCAAGGCACCAAAACTCTCACGTCAAGTGAAAGCCCAAACCTACATCAAATAAAGTAGGAGTGAATTTTGGTACCCATACCCTATTGGGTCCATGGGGTTAGCACCTTTTCTAACCCAAAAACTTATTTGCAAAATTTGAATTATGTATTCTATCATAATAAAACTTTACAAGGTGGCCCTTACGTCCACAATGTGTACAAGTATACAAATGAGCATACATAGAATCATGTGTGTGAGCATGATGAGCATGTGTATGCCGTGTATGGTGTTTGCAAAACATGGATTCCAACCGTGTGTGGTTCATGGCACATTGGCTCAAAGTGGAGCCCAAACAATTAACATTCTTCTTTAAAACACATATATCATTTTCAATAATAGAAGAAGAGGTGGAGCATGCAATGGTTGTGCTAGATGATGGAGCATGGCAAACATGTGAATCAATATTATTTTTCAAAGAAATATTTTTCTTAGAACCAAATCCAATTCTTTTGAAATAGAAATAATTTTGTTTTTCAAAGTTTCATTTTCTTTTAAAACAAAATCATATTTTAAAGACAAAATCTCATTTTTCTTCAAAACATTATTACAATTATTTTTATTTTTCAAATTTTATTTTCTTTTAGGGCAAGATCAAGTTGGGATTTCAATGAGTCCCTTTCAATTGAAATCTCATCTCTCTCTTGCAAAACAAAGTCAAGTTTGGAAGACAAATTCTTATTTTCTTCTTTTAATTTAAAGCTCTTCTTTTTCAAAAGTTGGTATTTTTCTAACAAGTTTTCACACACAATAGATAGTTTATCATTTAAAGCATCGGGATCAACATAATCATCACTTGAAGAAATAGCACTATCATCTAGATGGGTGTCCGAGTTTACCTCAAGGGAGTCATTCCCTTGGACCATGTAGTAAGGTTGGTCGGACTCATCTCCATTAGATTCCTCCTCCACATATTTCGTCGTTTGTAGCGTGGGAGAGGTCAAAGTGTTCCATACTGTAAAAGTGGAATCACAATGAGAACCATCATAAGATAATCTTTACTTAGAGTGCATCTAAGTGCCTCTAGGGCTTGTGCATTGGCCTATATATGCTTGCTATTACCGAGATAAGATTTCTTGATAGCGGCAAGGTACACATGCATTCCTAGGGTTTTTAAGTAAGCACTCATTCTAAACTTTCACATATCGATGTTAGAAACATCAAACATGAGAGGGGCAAGATAATCCATGAGTGTGTGCAAACAAGTATGTGTACAAAGGCAAATCTAGATTAGCTAGCCAAGATCTCACTCTTAGGTGGTTAAACCTAATATCATCAGCGTAGGCTCTGATACCAATTGAAAGTTCACCTAGAGGGGGGGTGAATAGGTATATGGCTAATATAATAACAAATAATGCAGAATTAAAAACTAATTGCAACACACTTAGTGCAACCAAAGAGTGTAGCCGAATTTCCGGTGAAGGGCTCTTGACTATCTCCTCTAAATTCCTCTAAATAAGAGTTGAGGTGCTATGTAAAGCTCTCTTGGTTCAACACAAATATGGGCACACAAACAAACCAAGCATATATGAATGATATGAACAATATGAAATAATGTAAGGTATAAGAGAGAGAGAGAGAGAGAGTTAGAGATAGTAGATTAAATGCAAACACAAAGATATGTTTCGAGGTTCGAGCCACTGCTCTACGTCCCCGCCTTCACACAGAAGGATTTTCACTATATCGTCCGCACAGGACTTCCCACACAGGGACCTCCACTGAGGATTTGGGTAATATAACTTTGGAGTACTCAAATCCTCTCTCCAACAAATACAACCTCTACACAAGAGGCAAGGCACTACGCCACACAAGATCAACCTCTCAAAAGAGGTATAGGCACAAAGCCAACACAATCACCTCTCACTAGAGGACAAGGTACAAAGCCAAACACCAACCACAATTACCTCTACACTTAGAGGGATACCAATAAACTCCTCCACAATCACCTCTACACAAGAGGGATAACACAACTCAAAGTAAAGAGGATTACAACTCTTGGTGATCTCAAAGATCACAAACCAATTCTTTCTCACAAAATAAAATCCTATAGATAGGATAGAGAATGATAGCTCAAGTGTGAGAAAATAAAGAGTTTGGAAAATAAAACACAAAGAAAAATACTTGGGAAAACAACTAGAATAAGATAGAAATGAAGATCAAAACCAATATCCCAAATAATCTAATTTTCTTTAATTTTTCAACCCTTTAAAACAAATAAAGATAAAATCTTTTAGCCCAAAACTCTTTTAAAAACTTACTGTTAAACACTTGTAAAGCTGAGAAAAATTGCTCTCTAAAAATTGTCTAAAACAACTCAAGAGGGGGGCTATTTATAACCCCTCAAAAATCTGCCCGTTGGCAGCCAGGAAAGGGCAGAAATGCCCTTCCGGTCGACCGCCCCGGTCGACCGGCCAACAGTCATTTTTATGACCATTGTGCCTCCGGTCGACCGCCCGGTCGACCGGCCATAGCCAACGGTCGACCGCCCCGATCGACCGGCCCCCACCCGAGAGTGGGGTGCAGTCAGTTGGTCGACCGTGCGGTCGACCGGCCGAATAGGCTGGCCATGTGCACGTCCTCGTGCACATCGGTCGAGCGGCACGGTCGAACGACTCCTGGTCCGGTCGACCGTCAGAGCACTCTGGCTGAGGATTATAGGTATTGAAAACTTATCTTTTTAACCTCTATAAAATCCCATAAAATCATATAATTTCACAAAAATATGTTCTTATAAGATCTTTGAAATACAAATATGTGTAACTAAAATTCAACACATATTATAAACTATTTGAACTATTTTTGTGATATTGAAATTAGGCTTTAAACCAAAATCGGTATTTTTTAAAACTTGGATTTTTGAAATGGAAAATCGTTTTCTCTAAAACTCATATGGATACAAAAACATGATATTGAAACAACTTTGAAGCATGTTGTATTTGGATATAATCCAATATACATATAAAGATATCTATCTATGTTTTTAACATGAAATCCAAACCGGTTAACCGAAAATCAAAACCAATAAACTTGAAACTTCTGTGCGTAAGTGAACTTGAGCATATCAACACTATCTAATCTTTACACAAGATCTAAACAAACTAAACTAAACACAAACTGAAGTCTTCTTATCTCCAAGCCGACTCGATCCAAACGCAATCCAACGAGCTTGACTCGAACCGAGTGCTAGATGCGATCTTGACGCTCGAGCTCTTGAATCTACATGTGAAAGCTCCAAAACTCCTTTGTTGAAGCTAAACACCTACTAATATCTTGGTCAATCACTGAAACTATTTAAACACAAGATTATTAGTAAATTATAACTACATGAGTTAATCATGATCAAAACTAGGGTGAAACTAGAGTGAAGGGCCTCTTGGCCACACTAATGAGTACAAATGAGCAACAAAGCACAAATATATAATAATCAAATATGACTCACTAGTTGTACAAGTATAAACACAAGTTTTAATGATAACTACATCAGAACAAGTAATCAAAACATGAAGTACAAAAACCAAACATGATCATTAGGGTAGATGCACATGCTTTAGATTTAGGATATACACAATAGCTAAACTAGAGTGAGAGCATAAAAATGAATTCATATGAACATGGGTGTATCACAAATACTACATATGTATATCACAAGTCTAATTAACATGGCATCTAATATAATGAACATGAAAACCAAATCATGCTATGAATCAATAATATGAAAGCATGTAAACTAAATAGGAGTTAGAGATAGTTACCAAAACCAATAGGCCTAATTTCTAGTCTCCAAACCATGGTGGTCCTCCCACCAAATTTTTCTTGAAAGTGATGCATCCAAAAGTATCACCATTTAGCTTGGAACGCATCCACCATCAAGGCACCATTACTCTCACGTCAAGCGAGAGCCCACATCTACATCAAATAGAATAGGACTAGCTTTTGGTACCCATACTTTGTTGGGGTTAGCACCTTTCCTAACCCAAATAAATCTATTTGCAAAATTTGAATTATGTATCCTATCATAATAAAACTTTGCAAGGTGGCCCTTACATCCACAATGTGTACAAGTGTACACATGAGCATACTTAGAATCATGTGTGTGAGCATGATGAGCATGTGTATGCCGTAAATGGTGTGCATGTATATGTGGTGCATGTTTCTTGCGAAACATAGATTCTAATTTCTTGTGATCCATAGCACATTGGCTCAAAGTGGAGCCTAAATAATCAACATTCTTCTTTAACATAATTATATCATTTTCAATATGAGAAGAAGAGGTGGAATATGCAATAGGAACACAAGATGATGAAGTTATAGTAGCATGGCAAACATGTGAAGAAAAATCATTTTTCAAAGAAATATTTTCCTTTGAAATCAAATCCAATTTCTTTGAAATTAAAACAAATTTATTTTTTAAAAATTTATTTTCTTTTAAAACAAAATCGAGTTTTGAAGACAAAGTCTCATTTTTCTTCAAAATCTCATCACAATTATTTTTACTCTTTAAAATTTTGTTTTCCTTTAAGGTAAGGTCAAGTTGGGATTTCAATGAGCCCTTTCATTTGAAATCTCCTCCCTCTCTTGCAAAATCAAGTCAAGTTTTGAACACAAATCCTTATTTTCTTTATTTAATTTAAAAATTTTCTTTTTCAAAACTTAATACTTTTCAAGTAAGTTTTCACAAACAATAGATAGTTCTTCATTTAATGCATCAGCATCCATAATGTCATCACCTGAAGAACTAGCACAATCATCTAGATGAGTTTCCGAATGTACCTCAAGGGAGTTAATCCCTTGGACCATATAACAAGTTTCGTCGGACTCATCCACCAAGGGTTCCTTCTCTATATGGTTTATCGTTTGAAGCTTTGGAGAGGTCAATGTGTTCCACACTGTAAAAGCGGAATCACAATGAGTCTTTGCTAAGAGTGCGTCTAAGTGCCTATAGGGCTTGTGCATTGGCCTCTATGTACTTGTCATTACCAAGATAAGATTTCTTGGTAGTGGTAAGGTAAACATGCATTCCTAGGGTCTTAAGGTACATACTCATCTTAAGCTTCCATATATCGATGTTAGAAACATCAAACATAGAAGGGCAAGGTAATCCATAAGTATGTGTACGCAAATATGTGTGCAAATATAAATCTAGATTAGCAATTCAAGATCTCACTCCTAAGTGGTTAAACCTAATATCAGGAGCGTAGGCTCTGATACCAATTGAAAATATACCTAGAGGGGGGTGAAAAGGTGTATGCCTAATCTAATGACAAATGATGTGGAATTAAAAACTAAATGCAACACACTATGTGCAACCAAAGAGTGTAGCCGAATTCCGGTGGAGGGCTCTGAACTAACTCCTCTTGATTCCTCTAAATAAAAGTTGAGGTGCTATATGAAGCTCTCTTGGTTCAACACAAGCATGGGCACACACAAACAATACCAAGCATATATGTGATATGAACAATATGAAATAATGTAAGGTATAAAAGAGAGAGAGTTTAGCGATAGTGGATCAAACGCAAACACCAAGATATGTTTCGAGGTTCGAGCCACTGCTCTACAACCCCGCCTTCACACAGAAGGATTTCCACTATACGTCCACATGGGACTTTTCACACAGGGAACCTCCACTGAGGATATGGCAAATACAATTTAGGAGTACACAACTCCTCTTTCCAACAAAACAACCTCTACACAAGAGGCAAGGCATAACAACAATCACCTCTCACTATAGGGATAAGGGCACTAAGCCA
Source organism: Agave tequilana (assembly GCA_038442645.1). NCBI lineage: Eukaryota > Viridiplantae > Streptophyta > Magnoliopsida > Asparagales > Asparagaceae > Agave > Agave tequilana. The sequence continues at coordinate 13,682 of JAVJIF010007976.1, forward strand.
AATAACAATCACCTTTTCACTAAGAGGGACAAGGCACAAAGCCAAAACTCCAACAATCACCTCTACACTTAGAGGGACAAGGCACAAAGTCAAACTCCACCACAATCACCTCTACACAAGAGGGATAACAACAAATCAAAACTCCTCCACAGTCACCTCTATACTTAGAGGGATAACAACAAACCCAAAGTAAAGAAAGATTACAATTCTTGGTGATTATAAAGATCACAAACAACTTTGGTGATCTCAATAGACCACAAAATAATTTCTCATAAAAGTAAGATCCTATAGATAGGATAGAGATGATAGCTCGAGTGTGAGAAAATAAAGAGTTTGAAAATTAAAATCACAAAGAAAAACTCTTGGGAAAAACTCTAGATAGAAATATAAATGAAGATCAAAACCAATTCCCAAAAACTCTCTTTTTTTTGATTTTTTCAACCCTTTAAAACAAATAAAGATAAATCTTTGTAGCCCAATTGAAAACTTGGTGCTAGAACACTTAGAAAGATAGAAATTTTTGCTCTTCAAATTCTTAATGAAAACAGCCCAAGGGATGGGTATTTATAATCCATTCCAAAAACTAGCTGTTGGCAATCTGTAAAAGCCAGATTTGCCCTTCCGGTCAACCGCCAACGGTCATATTTATGACCGTTGTGCCTCTGGTCGACCGCCCGGTCGACCGGGCCAAGCCATCGGTCGACCGCCCGATCGATCGGCCAGCACCCGAGAGTGGGGTGCTTTTAGTCGGTCGACCGCGCGGTCGACCGGCCGTTGTGGTTGGCCTTTGTGCACGTCTCGTGAACATCGGTCGACCGATCCGGTCGACCAGATCAGCTGGCGGTCGACCGGTCCGGTCGACCGCCAGCTGATCTGGCTGGGATTTTTGGGTCTGAAAACTTAAGTTATTTAATACCAATTAAATTCTATAAAATCACATACATTCTACAAAAATAAGTTCTTATAAGATATTTGAATACCAAACATGTGTGATAAAAAATCAACATATATTACAAACTATTTGAACTATTTTTGTGATATTGAAATTTGGCCTTTAAACAAAAATCGTATTTTTCAAAAATCAAACTTTGAAATGGAAAATCTTTTTCTCCAAAACTCATGTAAATACAAAAATAAGATGTTGAAACAAATTTGAAGCATATTGTATATGGATAGAATCCAATATACATATAAGATATATATCTATGTTTTTGATATGAAATCTAAAAACCAGTTAAACCGAAAATCAAACATTTAAACTTGTGTGTGTGTGAGCTTGAGCATATCAATACTATCTACCTTTACACAAGATCTAAACATACTAAACTAAACAAACCGAGATCTTCTTGTAAAACTCCTTCTCCAAGTCAACTTGATCCAAACACAATCCGAAGAGCTTGACTCCAACCGAGTGCTAGATGCGATCTTGACGCGCGAGCTCTTGAATCAACACGTGTTAGCTCCAAAACTCCTTTGTTGAAGCTAAACACCTACTAAGATCTTGATCAATATCTGAAACTCTATAAATATAAGATCATTAGTAAACTATAACTACATGAGTTAATCATCATCAAAACTAGAGTGATGGGCCTTTGGGCCAACAGTTTTAACACCACCCAAGAGTGTTATTGAGGCAAGCAGGGCTGTAGTAGCCTCGCTGTAAGCACAAGGTGCTTTACCTTTAGCCTCGCGGGATAGGTGAAGCTGAGGACCAGTGGGAGTCTTGTAAATCAAGACTATCTTAGCTTCATGAGAAGCTGATTCGAGAGAGGCAAGGGTGAACTTTGCAATCCGCATAGCCTTGATAGAGGCTATTTTAGGTTCGTATGGAACCCTTGAAGGCTTGCGCGCAATGCTAACATGCAGGCGCGGGCTAACTTAGTCCCAGTTGGGACTGTGGTAGGCTCGCACAGAGTTAGTTTAGGCTCGCAGGGAGGCTGTTTAACCTCGCATGAGGCAGAATTAGGTTCGCAGAGACCTCAGTTGTCTCAACAGAGATTTGCGTTTCAGAAATAACCAAGGGTATTTGGCTACACTGACCTTCCTGTGCTTGCACACATATAGGGGACTTTTGCTACCCCCAGAAAGAAGTTATTCGAACTTCTCTTAGTCAAAGTGAATGACTAATGTTTCAGCAATAGATCTGAGGATCTGATTGTCACATTGCAATACTTGATTCTCAGCAGTAGAGAAATAGTTCCCCAGCGGAGTCGCCATCTTGTTTTCCATTGAAAATTCAATAAAAGGAAAACTTACAAAAAGAATTGAGGAGCAAAATTATAAGTAATTAAAAGAACAAAATTATAAGTAGATCTCCTCTAAGATTTCTGGGAAAGTGTGCCAGTGGGAGTCTGATCAGCGCGCGATCATTTTGTCCCATTGACGATGCGAGTAATCGATCTTCGAAAGCTATTGCCCGGGAATTCCTTCTCGCCTGATTCCAGAGATTTCTTAAAAGGGAGGAAGGCCTTAGGATGTTAACACCCTAAACTTAGAGAAATAATTCCCTGGAGTTTCTGGGAAACAAGAAAAAGTTAGCCTTGCTAGCTCCCTCGATGCCTTTAGCTTTGATGCTTCGTGCCCGATGCTTTCTCTCTGCTTTTCCTCTTCTTCTCTACCTTAATTGCCTCTCTTTTTCTCCTTCCCTACTTGCCTGCCCTGAGCTCATTCTCAAATGAGCTATTTATAGGCTCTGGAGGGGTGTAACCGCCCCTAGAATTCCGCCACTACTGACAACAATCAGCTAGCCTCACGTCGAAGGCTGTTTTGAGCTCTCGCGAGGCTATAACGCTCGCGCTAGGCTAAATGTAAGTCATATGCGAGGCTACACAGGCTCGCGCGAGCCTAAAGATGGCTTATTGACCTGGCTATTCTACTGAACATGGGGTGAAGTAGGCGGGTGTAACCGCCCACTTAAAGTGACATTAACCCCACTAACGTAGTGGGGTTAGTCCACTAAGTAATAGGTCAAAGGTTTGACCTGACCAACCCTCTCATAGAGGCGTAGAAAGCCTCGTGCGAGGCTAAATCTAGCCTCGTGCGAGGCTAGGTTTAACTCTGCATGCGGGGCTAAAAGCTCTTAATCAGAGCTATCACAGCTTCGACAAAGCTAGAAAATTAGCCATGTGCGGCTATATTGAGCTTCAGGTGAAGCTAGCACTTGGCTCATTAAAAGCTTTGAAGGGCTTCAAGGCGAAGCTAGATAATTTAGCCTCTGGAGTGAGGCTAACACCTTGGGCTTGTGCGAGGCTAAGTATTGAGTTGATTCAGTCTTAAAAAATAGTATTTGACCTGATGTCTGCTTCATTGGGTCAGCGGGGCCTGAGCTTCCTTTTTGTCCCTCGGGATGTGTTGAATTGGTCATCAGCTTGTTCACGGCTTGTCTTTTGTAGATATTGATAAGTTGACATCGTTCTGACCAGTTGAAAGTTGTACGAGAGTTTTTTTTTAATTTGTCAACAGTGTGCAATATACAACAAGATAACATTCAAAGCGATAAATCACCTAAAGTTGTTATTCCTATTCTAAATGATATGCATACATACCTTTTCTCCAGCTATCTTCAACAGAAATTGAAATGAATTTAAATAGATACGTGCCCTAAATGCAAGAGTCTAATCTGATTTTAAATTGCAACAAATGAATTTCTGTTGAGTTATTACAAGTGCAAGGTGAAGCATACAAGAAACTAATACTTGCAGAAAGCAATTTTTGCGCAATTTCAGCAACCCTGCAGAAAAGATTTTCTGAGTACTTCAATCAGAAAAGTCACGCATGCGCGGCTTTTCTGAGGGCAAATGTGCTCCTCTTTCAAGCAAAGTGTATGTCCACTACAGCGATTAGTCCTTTTACTCCTCCCCTTACACAAAAACAAAGAAAGAATCTTTAGAATGAGCAAGAAAGTCATTCCCTCCCTGTCAACGACGCCAAAATTTGATCGCTAGAAAGCATGCACAAGAAAAAGTAAAAGAGTGATGGTCGATGTTACTGCTTTAGCGATTTTACTGTAATAGCAAAGTGGCTATACGGGTCGTATCCATAAGGAGGGGAGCAATGAAAGCTTGAATATGTTCTTTGTTCTATTCATTTTGAAGTTTTCTTTGTTTTAAGAATGAATAGAAAGAAAAATAAGAAAGATTGTAGAAATGGTTTGAAATATTTTGATGTTAGAAAGATATTTTTATATTTTAGACATGAAAAAAGCATGGCTTACCTTCTAGTAAGTGTTCCCACTAACTTCTAGCTTTTTGATAACATAGCCTCACAATGGATCATAGGCAATCACAACATTTGTGCTAAAGAACTTTTCATGTGGTAGATCAAACGAAAGTTCTTCCCATCACCTTACTTCACACAGCAAGACTTGAACATTCTCCCATCAAGATCCAATTGAAAGCGAGAATAGAGGAAGAAATAATTGCACTATTGGTATCGGCAAGGAGGTATGGGGATTTCTCTAACTTATAAGAATAAGCAATGCTACACAAACTATAAATTTTTAAAAAATGGTTAAGAATGAAATATGAGAGTGATAATACTTGTGAGTAAGTTAGAGTTAGAACACTCATCTTAAGATGTCATAACTCTTATTTGCACAAGACTTATTTGACTCTATTGACTCATTTGGGTTATCAATCAAGTTTTATAGGTTAGTGAGTTTGTAGTTAGTTAGCCATGCAATGAAAGAGTTAGTTAGACATGAGAAATAAAAGTAAGAGAGAAGAAGTGAATAAGCAAATTTCTACACTAGTGCAAGAAAATAAAAGCAAGTAAAAACACCAAGGAATTAAAAGAAGAATGAGAAGTATTACTTGTATAAGATTGTCACCTTTAAATACAACTTGTACTCTCTCTCTCTCTCTCTCTCTCTCTCTCTCTCTCTTTCTTTCACTCTAATGGCTAAGCTAAGTTAGAAGAAGAAGAAATATAAGCAAACTAAAGAACTCCTAACAACAAACTAACATCAATACTCTAACTCTGCATATCCCCTTCTCTGGAAAACCAAGGGGGTATTTATAGGCACAGGAGGAAAGGAGTCTACGGGGACAATCCCTGGCCAGAAGTACTGGCATATCTGCGCCAGTACTGCCACAAAAACGCGGCTTTTGTCGCGTTTCCGTGGCCCTTCTGCGCCGTTTTTGCGGTGTCGCCTGGTGCAGCCTCCTGTTGTGTCCCCCTCCTTGTTCCCCTTGCTGCTTTCTAGTTTTCTGCACCTTGTTTTGTCAGATTAGGCTTCCAAAGTCAATAACTATATTTGACTTTAAAAATCACCAAATAAATGGAATTTTTGGGCTTCTTCCTCATTGCACATCATGGATCTAGAAACACACAAGAAAATCATTATTAGCAACATTTTTTTTATAAAATAAATGTGATGGTGTAGTATGAAATGTGCATGTTTAGAGACTAATCACTTCTCCTCACGAATGAAGCCACATTCGATGAATTTATGGACCTAAGCTTCAATAGCCTCCATGATGTCAAGACGAAACCGTCGTTACTGTTGTTTCACTGGCTTAGCGTCAGACTTAATGTTTAATCGATGCATGGCTATTTGCGGATCAAGACCGGGCATATCTTCGTAACTCCATGCAAAGACATCGATGTACTTTCGTATAAGAGCTGTCAATTCTTCTCTTTCAGTAAAGGATAAGATTTCGCTTATAGAGATGGGTTTAGGGTAATCTTGACTACCTGCATCAACCTGAATTACCCTATCTTCAGTGAGCGGTTCACGTTGTTGAAATTGCTTCTCCGACTGGAGATCAAGTTGTTGGGCCCATGGCTCAGTGTCTACAGTAGTAGCCCTACAAACGCGGCCCAACACTTGAAAGCTCATCCATGAAACTATTACTATCTTGAAATTCTTGCAGATGAATCACACATGGAGTTGGTCGAGTAATTAAAATAAAACAAGCCACTACGATTTTGCTCATTGATTAAAAAAAAAATAAGATGAAATGTATTTAAGTTAATCATAAACGGCAAGTCACAGATTGGAGATCATGCTGCTACTGCATGTGCATTGGTTCAAAAGAAGTAAGATTGAGTTCTCCCTCACAAAGGTCTGTGGGTGTGGTTTGGGGGTGGTGGGGGGTGGTTGGTTGTGGGGGATATCTCCATACTGAACAGTGCAAATTACAATGACACGACGATGATGATGATGATGATGTTTTACGTCACAACTTTATTTTATTACAATAACTTTTTTTTTGTGGATCTCACTAGTGATGCACATGCTAGAAATAGAGCATTAGAACATTCATTCAGCCAAATGGCTTCAACATCAAACCGCATTACATATTTCCTTTGTTCACACTCCGCACGTTCAGAACATTGCGTGTCGGCCACAGTACAGGAAATAGAAAGAGGGCCACAAAGTGATAAATGATAGATAAAAATGCTGTTTAACACCGTAGAAATCATAACTACATATTTTGAGACCACAAGCCACCACACAGTGAAAGCCTGATATTCAGAATCCCCGTACGCCAAAATGCTGCAAGCTTGATTTGCAACAATAGTCACATGAAACAAGTCGCCAAAGTCCTGAACTGATAAAAGCACCTACCACTTGCAACGATAACCACATGAACCAAGTTGCCAAAGTCAAAAACTGATATATGTTTCTATCACTTGCAACGAAATAATGAATCAGCATCAAGTTTCTTGTTTGAAAATAAGGCAGTTCTCAATCCAAACAACAAGGCATGACAGCTCCTCGTTTGAAACTGGGACAGACACTCAAATCCTGTGGCTTCCCCAGCAGCAGCTCCAGCCTGAAAGCTGCCAGATGTCGTCTTGGTTGAACAGCTGCTAGTAATTAAGCTTTGAATACTGATAAAATTACAATACAAGAGCCATTGACCTTTTTGAGATGTTATCATCAATTGACGAGCACTAGCAAATTGCTGGATGTTGAGATCAACTAATGCCTTCTTAATAATGACCGGATACATAAGAAACACGCAATCCTTGCATCATACACAAATGCAAGGCATCTGTCCTGTCCACACAAGTCGCTAGACATCTTTTGGCAGAGATCTTGGCATACATAACTAACCACAACAAGACGAATATAAGGATTGTTGGAATTTGAAGAATATATATGTGAATCTTTGAATTGAATTATGGCGAGATCCATTGATCGAATCAATTGGATGATGGTTGGAGTGTGTTCTCCTTCCATAGGGGATGAATGTGGTATATTCACATGTTCAATTCCAACTTCGAATGAATGAGATATTCAAGTCTAAAGATTGCCTAATTCAAAGCCAAAATGGGACTAAAGGTAGCTAAAAGCATTTAGTCCCACGTTGGCCATGGGATGAAAGTTCGTAGTGTTTAAATAGAGAAAATTGAGAACAAAGGGCGTGCCCTTTAGGTACTTGGAGTTTTCGCGCGCGATTGGGAGGAAACCATGCCCGCTCATGCGCGCGCGCGCCGCCGGTGCCGGTGCCGGGCTCGGGTCCGGGTCATGGTCCGGGTTCGGGTTCCCTACCCGGCCTGGTTCTTTTTGATTCAGGTCTCACGGGTATGGGTTGCGAGCATACCCGCTCCGCTATCCGAACCGGCCCGTCAACGGACCCGCTCTGCTATCCGGATCCGAACCGCCCCGCCAACGGACCCGCTCCGCGTCAGCTGGACAACCAACAGTTGCGATTGTTGGGTCGAACCATTGCAACGGTTCAGACCGAACCGTTGCAACTTTTCGTTGGGTTCGGACCCGTTGGCCCCTCCTGGAGCGCTATAAATAGCGCTCCGAATTCTCAATTAAACAACACCAAGAAATCCAACAGCAAAACTTCTAAAAGGAGATTCTCTCTCTCTCTCTCTCTCTCTCTCTCTCTCTCTCTCTCTCTCTTAGTCTTGAAGTGACTTCCAAAAGGGAAGTGAGAAATCAGTAACTCGGTTTCTGAAGCGGCTTCCAAAAGAGATTCTGCAAAATTCGTTCTGAAAGAAGGCTCAGAAAATTCAACAGATTCTTTAATAGAATTGTTGTCTGAATCTGAGACTTGCAAAGAAGAATATTCTTCAACCTTCCTTCTTCCTCTACAGTGGGTGCTCCTCCAAAGTAAAGGCAAATATTCTCCCGAAATTTGTCTTTGTCCCGCTGCTTCAACAATCCTGTGAAGGTACTGGTTTGTTGGCCCGAAGGCCCATCACTCTAGTTTTGATGATGATTAACTCATGTAGTTATAGTACTAATGATCTTGTGTTTAATTAGTGACAGATTCATGATCAAGATCTTAGTAGGTGCATAGCTTCAACAAAGGATTTAAAGTCAAGTTTTGGAGCTAGCACGGTGTTTGGACCAAGTCAAGAAGGCTTCAAGTGAAGACTTCAAGATGATGAAGACTTGAGTCTAGGTTTGTTTTTATAAGATTTTGTTTTAGATAAAATGTAAAGGATAGAGTAGTTGGTGGATTGCTCAAGTATACCATGCACACACACTCTTGATTTAGTTTGTTTTAGAAAAGATTTTTTATTTTAGAAAATACATGTTTGGATTTTGGTTTTCAAGTTTACATGTTTTCAATCAAAACCATGTTTAGTGCATAATGTCAAAAACATAGATATTTCACCTTGTTTGTGTAGTGGATCATATCCATACACACTATATTTTAAAAGTGTTTAGAATATCTTATTTTTGTATTTGGTGAAGTTTTGGAAAAACAAGTTTAGAAAAATCAAGTTTTGCAAAATACTGTTTTTCTTTTGAGCCAATATTTCTAACTTACAAAAATAGTCCAAATCATTTATAACATGCCTTGATTTTGTGCAAGCATGTTTGTTTATCAAAGTATATTGGTAAAACTATTTTTGTATATTTTTCAGTATTTTATGGGATTTTATATGAGCCAAAAAGACCTAGTTTTAGATCCCTGTTTTTCTGTACTGGCTTCAGCCGGTCGACCGACCCGGTCGACCGACGTGCACAGACGTGCACGCCAGTTCTGGCAGGAGGGCCGGCCGACCGACCCGGTCGACCGTCCAGAGAGCTCTGCTCTCTGGAAAGGCCCCGGGCGGCCGGGCGGCCGACCGGACAGAGACTTGCTCTCTGTATCCTGGCCTCGGTCGGCCGGCCGGTCGACCGATGGCACAACGGTCTGAAATATGACCGTTGGCCAGTCGACCGACAGGCCTGACAGAACCCCAACGGCTAGTTTTTCTAGCCCTATAAATTTGGGGGTTTGGGCATTGTTTTTGTCCAAGATTTCTAATGGGTTTTAAGCCAGTCTTTCCTACTTCATTAAAAGAGTTTTTCCCACTAAATTGAGAGCTAATACTTCCAATCAAAAGGGGAGTTTATCAAGAGTGTTTAAAAGAGATTTCTTTGAGTTTTCCTCCACCATTCTCATCTTTGTTTTCTCACACAACACTTGAGCTATCCATTGCTATATCTACCCTATAGGGAGTTTGTTGTGAGAGGATTTTAGGTGATCAAGAGTTGTGATCACCAAATTTCATTTTGTTCTTTGAGGAGGCGGACGTGTGTGTTCGCATTGTTTCGGGTCCTAGTGGGGACTCGGTGTTTCGAGTTCGGGTGCGAACTCCTTATTTGAGGTGCGGCCTCGGCGAGCCGGTGGGCTTGCGGTGTGTACAAACTAGGGAGTCCGAGAGTTGTAAGTGTTGCGGCACCGGGTGATCCATTGGGATCGATTATAGTGGAAATCCTTCGTGTGTCGAAGGCGGGGATGTAGAGCAAGGGTCTCGAACCTCGAAACAAATCCCTTGTGTTTGCGATTGCTCTCTCTCTCTCTCTCTCTCTCTTTGTCTCTTGTTTATATCTTGCATTCCTTTATTGTGTTTATCTTCATATGCTAGATATTCATTGTGTGCTTAATTGATATATATGCTTTGGTTGTTTGCTAACACTTGTATTTAACCAAGAGAGCCAACGCGGCACCTCAACCCTTATCTAGGGGAATCTAGAGGAGTTAGTCCAGAGCCCTTCACGGGGAATTCGGCTACACTCTTGTGTTATACGTGGTGTTTAGTGTAAGAGTTTAGTTTAGGTCATAATAGTTTTTACTTCCGCATTATTTGGCATTAAGTGACCATTAGATTAGCCATCACCTATTCACCCCCCCTCTAGGTGAACTCTCAATTGGTATCAAAGCCAAGTGCTCTGAATTTGGGTCTTACAACCTAGAGTTAAAGATCCACATTTTAGGCTAATCACGTATTTTGTACACACACCATGGACATCATGTCACCACCCATGTTTGACATTCTTAACATCCAAATTTGGAAGGTTAAGATGTTTTTGTACCTCAAGGCCCTAGGCATTCATGTTTACCTTGCTACTACTAATGATCATTATTTAAATGGTAAGAATCTTGAGGCTAATGCAAAAGCCCTTTATGCTTTGAAGAGTACCCTAAATGATGACTATTTATCTAGGGTTTCTAACATTGAATCGGCTTTTGTAGCTTGGAACATCATCACCTCCCTTGGCGAAAAGGATCTATATTATGCCGGGAGCGATTCGGACGTTGGAAGCAACACCTCCAACATGTGCTATATGGTCCAAAGGGATAACCCCTTGAGGTAACTACCGAATCCGAGGTAGAAGATGATAACATGTCATATGATGAGCTCACTTCATTTTGCCAACAATTACTTGAGAAATATGACATGCTTAGAAAAGATAATAAATTTTGAAAAAGAAATTTGATTGCATGCATAAGGAAAATGATTCTTTTAAAATAATATTGCATGTTTAGAAAAAGAAAATGAAGATTTGAAAAATGAAAATATTTCCTTGATGTCCAAATTGAATGATTTATGTGAAGGAAATATGTTTTTGAAAAATAAAATTGTTGTGGTGGAAAAACAAAAGGAAGTTGTTTTTCAAGAAAATTCTTGTTTGAAAAGAAAAATTTGTCAAAAAGAAAAAGAAAGTTTTTCTAAAAAGAATAAGAAAAATGACTCTATATCTCACATTTCTCTACATGCCACCATTGAAGATAGTGAGATTAAACTTTTGAAAAATAAAATTGATTGTTTGAGCTCTACCTTGAGCTCTTGTGCATTTAACCACTCTAAATTGGAGTCTTTGTTTTCAAAGAAACAAACTCCACATGTTCATGCACATCATTCTCATCATGCATATTCACTATTTGCACGCCACGATCACACTCATAAACATATGCATCCTAAGGTGTACAAAGTACACATTGTGGCCGCAAAGGCCACTTAGCAAAGTTTTGTTATGATAAGATTAATGCTTTAAATTTTGCTAATCATAAATATGTTTGGGTGCCTAACAAGACAAACCCTCAAGGACCCAAAAGAAAATGGGTACCAAAACCCCCACCTTGTGTTTTTGATGTAGGTGAGGGTTCTCACACGACGTGAGAGGAATGGTGCCTTGATGGTGGATGCACTTGGACTTGATGGACACATATATGGATGCATCACTATCAAGGAGGTTTGGTGGGTCAACCACCATGTTTGGAGTTTTGGAACATAGTTCCTTAGTTGGTAACTATTTCTAAACTCTTAGTTTATTTACATGCTTATTCATTTTTGACATCATATAGCATGTTCATGTTTTTGTGCTTCATGTGGTAAATACTAGGTTAAATGTAGTTTTTATCAAAACTTGTATTTATACATGTACAAATAGTGAGCAACAAATTGATTCATATATGTTTGCACTTCATGTTCATTTGTACTCACTATATGCACATGTATAGCCTAGTTTTGATGATTCTTTCATTTATACTTTTTTTTGCCAATTTTCATGTTTTACTTCATGTATATGTATTTTTTATTCAAATCTAATAAATTACATGTATATCCTTTTTGAGTTTCTTGCCTTCATGCAAATACTATTAATAGACTCGTTTTATGTTTGGGATATGTATGCATATTGTTAGATTTAGATAAATCATACATATACCTAGAAGTTTATTGTTTTTAATGAAAAATAAATTTTCATGTTTTGTTTGATAAAATAAAATGAAATTTGTGTTTTGAGCTTCATTGACTATTTTCATGAAAATACTATTTACATAATCTTTGAACACTCACACTTTATTTGTTTGTCATGACTTTGCTTCATGAACATATTTTTGAGCTTTATAGATCGAGTGTCAATTCTTGTGTATTTGGTATGATTCATGAAAAACATATGACTTGGTTTCTTGTTTTGAAAGATCTTTAACTAGTTTTTCAAAAAATTAATTTAACTAGTTATTTATTCTTCAATGTTTATGAGATATACACATAATCCTATTATTGTTTCAATTGGTATCATTGAATCATTTCAATTGGTATCAATTTGACTCTATTTTTGTATATACTCATATTTTGTTTTCTTATATATGTATGTATCAATTTCATTTGGTATACTCATTTTTCATACATATATATGATTTGTTTTGTGCTTGAGTTAAAATCGATTTACATGTTTAAAAGCACAAATCTTGTTTATGCTAAGCTTAATTCAAATTTTTTTAGCTTATGCATTATGTTTTAAAATTGGTATCAAAATTAAAAAAAAATTATGTTTATTTGATATCTCAAAATTTGTTTTAAGAAAGAAAAGTTCAAAATTTTGTTTGAATATAAGAAAAATTCAAAATTTTTGATTTGTATCGCCTATATACAAGGAGAGCTTAACATCTCTTCTACATATAGATTCATGTTGAGTGTATTGTATATTGAGGAGCTTGACAACTCTTCTTTATGTGATATACGTGTGTAGGGGGAGCTTCACATCTCCTCTTATGCATTACATATTATACGTTATGTGAATTAGGGCTTGTCATCCCTCTTTCATGTAATGTATATGTGTAGGGAAGTTACTTTACCGTCTTCCTCTTCATGAATGTATATCGCATATAACCTTTTATTGATATGTTTGATTTTATCCCTTATTGATCTCTTTGTTTATGACAAAAAGGGGGAGAAAAATTTGTTGATTGTGTTTTTACCCCTTTGTTGATGATTGACAAAAAGGGGGAGAAAGATTTTGGTTTATATGCATGTTTTGTGAAAAAGATTGTTTATGCATATATGTTTTGTTTTGTAAATAGGAGAAAAAGATTTTGTGATTTTGTTTTATGCTTGATTAGCATGTTTGCTCCTTCATTTGCATACATGTTTATGAGCTTTATTGCATATTATATTGTTTATGTGTTATGCATGAGTTAAGGGGGAGCTTCTTTGAAGCTTTACTTTAATCCATGCATATATAACTTCATGAGTTTTGTCATCATCAAAAAGGGGGAGATTGTTGGCCCGAAGGCCCATCACTCTAGTTTTGATGATGATTAACTCATGTAGTTATAGTACTAATGATCTTGTGTTTAATTAGTGACAGATTCATGATCAAGATCTTAGCAGGTGCATAGCTTCAACAAAGGATTTAAAGTCAAGTTTTGGAGCTAGCACGGTGTTTGGACCAAGTCAAGAAGGCTTCAAGTGAAGACTTCAAGATGATGAAGACTTGAGTCTAGGTTTGTTTTTATAAGATTTTATTTTAGATAAAATGTAAAGGATAGAGTAGTTGGTGGATTGCTCAAGTATACCATGCACACACACACTCTTGATTTAGTTTGTTTTAGAAAAGATTTTTCATTTTAGAAAATACATGTTTGGATTTTGGTTTTCAAGTTTACATGTTTTTAACCAAAATCATGTTTAGTGCATAATGTCAAAAACATAGATATTTCACCTTGTTTGTGTAGTGGATCATATCCATACACACTATACTTTAAAAGTGTTTAGAATATCTTGTTTTTGTATTTGGTGAAGTTTTGGAAAAACAAGTTTAGAAAAATCAAGTTTTGCAAAATACTGTTTTTCTTTTGAGCCAATATTTCCAACTTACAAAAATAATCCAAATCATTTATAACATGCCTTGATTTTGTGCAAGCATGTTTGTTTATCAAAGTATATTGGTAAAACTATTTTTGTATATTTTTCAGTATTTTATGGGATTTTATATGAGCCAAAAAGACCTAGTTTTAGATCCCTGTTTTTCTGTACTGGCTTCAGCCGGTCGACCGACCCGGTCGACCGACGTGCACAGACGTGCACGCCAGTTCTGGCAGGAGGGTCGGCCGACCGACCCGGTCGACCGTCCAGAGAGCTCTGCTCTCTGGAAAGGCCCCGGGCGGCCGACCGGACAGAGACTTGCTCTCTGTATCCTGACCTCGGTCGGCCGGCCGGTCGACCGATGGCACAACGGTCTGAAATATGACCGTTGGCCGGTCGACCGGGCGGTCGACCGACAGGCCTGACAGAACCCCAACGGCTAGTTTTTCTAGCCCTATAAATTTGGGGGTTTGGGCATTGTTTTTGTCCAAGATTTCTAGTGGGTTTTAAGCCAGTCTTTCCTACTTCATTAAAAGAGTTTTTCCCACTAAATTGAGAGCTAATACTTCCAATCAAAAGGGGAGTTTATCAAGAGTGTTTAAAAGAGATTTCTTTGAGTTTTCCTCCACCATTCTCATCCTTGTTTTCTCACACAACACTTGAGCTATCCATTGCTATATCTACCCTATAGGGAGTTTGTTGTGAGAGGATTTTAGGTGATCAAGAGTTGTGATCACCAAATTTCATTTTGTTCTTTGAGGAGGCGGACGTGTGTGTTCGCATTGTTTCGGGTCCTAGTGGGGACTCGGTGTTTCGAGTTCGGGTGCGAACTCCTTGTTTGAGGTGCGGCCTCGGCGAGCCGGTGGGCTTGCGGTGTATACGGACTAGGGAGTCCGAGAGTTGTAGGTGTTGCGGCACCGGGTGATCCATTGGGATCGATTATAGTGGAAATCCTTCGTGTGTCGAAGGCGGGGATGTAGAGCAAGGGTGCTCGAACCTCGAAACAAATCCCTTGTGTTTGCGATTGCTCTCTCTCTTTCTCTTTGTCTCTTGTTTATATCTTGCATTCCTTTATTATGTTTATCTTCATATGCTAGATATTCATTGTGTGCTTAATTGATATATATGCTTTGGTTGTTTGCTAACACTTGTATTTAACCAAGAGAGCCAACGCGGCACCTCAACCCTTATCTAGGGGAATCTAGAGGAGTTAGTCCAGAGCCCTTCACGGGGAATTCGGCTGCACTCTTGTGTTATACGTGGTGTTTAGTGTAAGAGTTTAGTTTAGGTCATAATAGTTTTTACTTCCGCATTATTTGGCATTAAGTGACCATTAGATTAGCCATCACCTATTCACCCTCCCTCTAGGTGAACTTTCAATTGGTATTAGAGCCAAGTGCTCTGAATTTGGGTCTTACAACCTAGAGTTAAAGATCCACATTTTAGGCTAATCACGTATTTTGTACACACACCATGGACATCATGTCACCACCCATGTTTGACATTCTTAACATCCAAATTTGGAAGGTTAAGATGTCTTTGTACCTCAAGGCCCTAGGCATTCATGTTTACTTTGCCACTACTAATGATTATTATTTAAATGGTAAGAATCTTGAGGCTAATGCAAAAGTCCTTTATGCTTTGAAGAGTAACCTAAATGATGACTATTTATCTAGGGTTTCTAACATTGAATCGGCTTTTGTAGCTTGGAACATCATCACCTCCCTTGGCGAAAAGGATCTATATTATGCCGGGAGCGATTCGGACGTTGGAAGCAACACCTACAACATGTGCTATATGGTCCAAAGGGATAACCCCCTTGAGGTAACTACCGAATCCGAGGTAGAAGATGATAACATGTCATATGATGAGCTCACTTCATTTTGCCAACAATTACTTGAGAAATATGACATGCTTAGAAAATCTTTTGATGATGACTCCTGTTTTGTTACCCGACTTAGGTAATCTTTTAGAGTCAGTCTTGATTCCCACACCTATCATTCCTGAACTTGAATCACCAATATTAAGTCACATTCCATTGTGAGAAGATTATTGTGGACTTGAGCTTCAACTTATTGATTTGGACCCACTTCCTGAACCTAGCCCGACTCCTGAACCCTTACTTGATTTAAGTTTCTTTCCTGAGTCGGTATTCTTTCCCGCACTTATGACGTCCAAGTCAATCATTCCATCTTTTCACACTCCATTTTGGGACAAGGCGGTTGACACAATTGACTCTGAAAATAATTATGAAATTTGAAAATTTGATGGGGTGGAAATTTTAAAAAATGATCACACATACATTTTCGTAGGTTATACAAGAAAAATTTTTGGTGGGTTCCTCCATGAAATACTATATTATCTTGATTGGGTAGCAACGCTTGGCCCAATTAGACCACCACCGGAACCACCACCTTGAGGTAACTTCTGCCTTCCCTTCTTCTTTTTCATGCATATATGCATTCATTCATACATTGAGGACAATGCATGAGATAAGTGTGGGGTAGGCTTTACTAACATACTAACATAGTTAGAAACTAACAAAAATTTGCTAATAAAAAAAAATTCTAAAAAAAAATTATAAAAAGGACAATATTTTGACTTATCTTTTGAAAGAAATCTAAGTTAGTTTTAAGGATTAGGAAAATCATGATTAGGATTTCTAAAAACTTGGTCAAAATAAATAAATTGTTTAAATGTTAGGTATAGGAGGAGAAATTGAATAATTAATTAGTCTTGATTTTTACTTTAATGAAATTTGCATACCTAATGCATATCTAGGATTCTAAGACGAAGACCTTTGTGCCTCAACTCAAAAAAAAATCACTAATTAAGCTGATACATGTGCCTCAAGAAGCATAAGTATTCATGCCTAAAGGTGAGTAAATAAAATAAAGTCCTTAGTTTTGGGGCCTATTTCACTCGAATTTGAGTCCGCGGGTGTTTTCTCACCTGGTGCCCTAAAGCCAACCGGTTTGGGAGTCATCGACTTTAAGTTCGTTACATGGGTGGATTAGAAAGCCTAAGGAAATTAAGGAAAAATTACTTATATATGTACTAACACATCTAATAGTCAATTAGTTAGGTATGAGGGCCTAAAGAAGCCTTGATACTTACACGAAAGAAAATTAGATGAGTTATACATATCAAAAAAAAAAGTATATATAAATAAATAAATAATAAAGGGGCATGAGAGTCCAAGTTAAGGAATTCCTAGTATAAATTCATAAGGATGCATATGATTTTTGGTAACGAAAAAGACTATATTAGAAGTTCAATTTTGACCCTTACCTAAAATGGATAACAATTTACTTTATAAAGACTAAGTCTAAGAATGAATAAAAATGAGGATCCTAAAAACTTATAGATTACTTAGTCTTTTCAAAAGTATTTCAAATATTTTCCTTTTTATGGATTTTGTGGGTATAATCCGCTGAAAACCCTCACGAGACAACACTCGTCCTTTAGGGTAACCTAGGAGTTTAACGGCTTGTTGCACGTGCTAAGTGCAATCGTGATTCCTACGAAAGTGAGTTAAGTTAGATTAATTTTTCTTTTCTTTTTCTTTTTCTTTGATTTTTACTCGAGGACGAGCAAAAAGATAAGTGTGGGGGTGTGATTGGTAGTGAAAAGTGCATTTTTATCATGACATTTACCATCACATTTTCATATTTATTCATATAATTCTGCACATTTACTAATATTTTATGATTTATTGTGTGCAGGCCTTGAGTTCTTATTTTAATAATAAATAAAGCCTAAAAGAAGCCCAAAAGCCCATATTCAAGCCCAAGTGCAAAAGTGCAAATATTAATTGTCAAAATTGCAAACACACAAGGGCTAAAGTTGCAAATATTAAAGAAGAGAGAAGGATAGACTTCTATTCAACCCTAAAAACTTGCAGATGAGGATAAAAGCCAAAGAAGGAGAATTTAAGATCACAAATTCGTGGATAAAAGATTTGGGATTTAGGTAACTTGATTCCCAAGTTATATCCAAATCCAAAGATTAAGAGCCAGGATGCAGCTTTCAGAAGGAAACGACCAGATGGACGGACCAGGAGAAGCCACGCGCCAAAGCGCGTGGCCAGCCGCCACCATAAGGCCGCGGAAACGCGGCCCAAGACGCGTTTCCGCGGCAATCCAGTCATATCCAGGGAACCGCCTTCGTGGACGACTTCGACTGGGACTCTACCTCCTTCTGCTCCTATAAATACCCCTGCAGTGCAACCGAGAAGAGCGTCCAGAGCCAGAGGGCCAAATCTAGGGTTTTAGGCTTTCTTCTTTCTTGTAGTTTAGGTTTTCTTTTCTTTTTTAATTTTTATGTAAGTGAGGGAGAGGGCTATGTTGAGAGTGACACCGATGTATGCTTCTCTTCTCTTCCATTGTATCAAGTAATAAAGGTAATTTTTCTTTTTATGTCATTGCTTTATTTTCCTTTTTGTTTTCTTCTCTTTTTCTATTTTTATCTCTGTTGGTTTATGATGAGCATGCAAGCGATTTCCAAAGCACAAGTATAACGAATCTTGGTGGGTGCCAACGATATTTCATGGTGATATTCTCCTCCTCAAGGTACGTATCACTTCATACTTGCCCAAACTTGATGATATAATGCGAACAGGGGACTGAGATCAATCCTATGGTTTATGCGTTCAACGCCTCCAAAGCAAGGTAGAAAGTGTTAGGATTTCACGTTTTTCTTCAACCAAACTAAGGTTAGTGTTTATTTCTTTTCTTTTCTTTTCTTTTATTTTTGTAGATTAAATCACCATCTCCCAATTCTTTCTTTCTCATCTCATTATAAATACCACCTCTAATCCTCCATCTTCATAATCTACCGTCTTCTTCCTAACTTAACTTTAACTACTCTTTTTGTTAACTTAAAGAAAATAATTTTTAGAGATAACTTACAAACGCTTCTATCGCTAGTCCCTCCCTGAGGATCACGACCCACATAGCCACTGCTACCGAGGATTCGAATTGAGCACTTGCACATTTTGTTCTAAATCTAAAATACTTTATTTTGTGTGCAGAAAAAATCTCAATCAAGTGACAGATTCATGATCAAGATCTTAGTAGGTGCATAGCTTCAACAAAGGATTTAAAGTCAAGTTTTGGAGCTAGCACAGTGTTTGGACCAAGTCAAGAAGGCTTCAAGTGAAGACTTCAAGATGATGAAGACTTGAGTCTAGGTTTGTTTTATAAGATTTTGTTTTAGATAAAATGTAAAGGATAGAGTAGTTGGTGGATTGCTCAAGTATACCATGCATACACACTATTGATTTAGTTTGTTTTAGAAAAGATTTTTCATTTTAGAAAATACATGTTTGGATTTTGGTTTTCAAGTTTACATGTTTTTAACCAAAACCATGTTTAGTGCATAATGTCAAAAACATAGATATTTCACCTTGTTTGTGTAGTGGATCATATCCATACACACTATGCTTTAAAAGTGTTTAGAATATCTTGTTTTTGTATTTGGTGAAGTTTTGGAAAAACAAGTTTAGAAAAATTAAGTTTTGCAAAATACTGTTTTTCTTTTGAGCCAATATTTCCAACTTACAAAAATAGTCCAAATCATTTATAACATGCCTTGATTTTGTGCAAGCATGTTTGTTTATCAAAGTATATTGGTAAAACTATTTTTGTATATTTTTCAGTATTTTATGGGATTTTATATGAGCCAAAAAGACCTAGTTTTAGATCCCTGTTTTTCTGTACTGGCTTCAGCCGGTCGACCGACCCGGTCGACCGACGTGCACAGACGTGCACGCCAGTTCTGGCAGGAGGGCCGGCCGACCGACCCGGTCGACCGTCCAGAGAGCTCTGCTCTCTGGAAAGGCCCCGGGCGGCCGGGCGGCCGACCGGACAGAGACTTGCTCTCTGTATCCTGGCCTCGGTCGGCCGGCTGGTCGACCGATGGCACAACGGTCTGAAATATGACCGTTGGCCGGTCGACCGGGCGGTCGACCGACAGGCCTGACAGAACCCCAACGGCTAGTTTTTCTAGCCCTATAAATTTGGGGGTTTGGGCATTGTTTTTGTCCAAGATTTCTAGTGGTTTTAAGCCAGTCTTTCCTACTTCATTAAAAGAATTTTTCCCACTAAATTGAGAGCTAATACTTCCAATCAAAAGGGGAGTTTATCAAGAGTGTTTAAAAGAGATTTCTTTGAGTTTTCCTCCACCATTCTCATCCTTGTTTTCTCACACAACACTTGAGCTATCCATTGCTATATCTACCCTATAGGGAGTTTGTTGTGAGAGGATTTTTGGTGATCAAGAATTGTGATCACCAAAGTTCATCTTTGTTCTTTGAGGAGGCGGACGTGTGTGTTCGCATTGTTTCGGGTCCTAGTGGGGACTCGGTGTTTCGAGTTCGGGTGCGAACTCCTTGTTTGAGGTGCGGCCTCGGCGAGCCGGTGGGCTTGCGGTGTGTACGGACTAGGGAGTCCGAGAGTTGTAGGTGTTGCGGCATCGGTTGATCCATTGGGATCGATTATAGTGGAAAATCCTTCGTGTGTCGAAGGCGGGGATGTAGAGCAAGGGTGCTCGAACCTCGAAACAAATCCCTTGTGTTTGCGATTGCTCTCTCTCTCTCTCTCTTTGTCTCTTGTTTATATCTTGCATTCATTTATTGTGTTTATCTTCATATGCTAGATATTCATTGTGTGCTTAATTGATATATATGCTTTGATTGTTTGCTAACACTTGTATTTAACCAAGAGAGCCAACGCGGCACCTCAACCCTTATCTAGGGGAATCTAGAGGAGTTAGTCCAGAGCCCGTCTCAAAAAGAACAAGAAGAGCCACCACAGACAAACTTGACCGACCATGCGTCGCCAAGCCTTTCAGCTGTGGTGTCAGAGGTGAATCTGACAACCAACAATAAAGATTGGTGGGTAGACACTGGGCTACTCGGCACATCTTCTCTGAGAAATTATTATTCTCTGAATATCAAAAACTAGAGCAAGATGAGCAACTATTCATGGGAAATTCAGCCGTCTCAAAGGTTAAAGGAAAAGGCAAGGTCATCCTGAAGTGGACATCGGGGAAAGAGTTTACTCTGAACGATGTGCTACATGTTCCAGATATCCGCAGGAATTTGATCTCTGGATCAATACTTAGTAAGAAAGGATTTAGAATGATTTTTGAATCAGATAAATTTGTTCTTACTAAGGGAGGGATGTATGTGGGAAAGGGTTATCTTGTTGATGGACTTTTTAAAGCCAATGTTGCAGTGGTAGATAAAAAGTCTGTGTATTTGTACCCAAATCTTATAAATAAAGGAAAACTTCTGTTTATTTTCTTGAGTCTCCTACTTTATGGCATGCTAGATTAGGGCATGTAAATTACAAGTCTTTAAAGAACTTGTCTAATCTAGAATATATTCCTAAACTCAACTTGGAAGAAATTCGCAAGAGTGAGATTTGTGTTGAGGCCAAGTTAGCGAAAAATTCATTTCACTCAATTGATCGAAATACAAAACCTTTAGGGTTAATTCATAGCGATCTGTGTGACTTGAAGTTTATGCCAACTAGAGGCGGTAAAAAATATTTTATTACTTTTATTGATGACTGTACAAGATACTGTTATGTGTATCTTTTAAACAGTAAGGATGAGGCAATAAATAAGTTTATAACATATAAAGTCGAAGTTGAGAATCAACTCAATAAGAATATCAAGATTCTAAAATCCGATAGAGGCGAAGAATATGAATCAAATGATTTTAGTGAGTTATGTGCTAAATTTGGTATAAATCATCAAACAACAGCACCATATACTCATCAGCAAAATGGAATTGTTGAACGGAAGAACAGAACTTTGAAGGAGATGGTCAACTCCATGCTCGTAAGTTCTGGAGCTCCGCAGAACTTGTGGGGAGAAGCTCTATTAACTGCAAATTATATTCTAAATAGAGTACCCCACAAGAAACTTGGTCTCATACCATTCGAGTTATGGCATGGAAGGACACCTTCCTACCATTACCTCAAAATGTGGGGGTGCCTTGCAAAGGTGCTAGCACCATTACCTAAAAAGACTAAGTTGGGAGCAAAAACTATGGACTGCATATTCATAGGCTATGCCTTGAATAGTAGTGCCTACAGATTTCTGGTTCATAAATCAGAGATACCATATATTCATGTAAACATGATTATCGAATCTAGAGATGCTGTGTTCTTTGAAGATATTTTTCCATATAAACGGGAAACAGATAAGACTTCTGGGAAAAGAACACAAGAGATAGCGTTCAGGGACGAAAGCCCCGAGGAACCGATTGTTAATGCAGAAATTGAACCAAGAAGAAGTCAGAGATCTAGAATCTCAAAATCTTTTGGTCCAGATTTCATAGCATACGCTATTGAAAGCGAGCCTCAAACATTTAAAGAGGCTATGTCAACCCCAGAAGCACAAATCCAGAGAAGAAGCAGAATGGCTTCGACAATTCTTAGAAGATATACCATTATGACAAAAGCCAGTGCCCGCTATATGTATACATTGCGATAATCAAGTAGCTTTATCTAGGGCACAAAATGTTATATACAACGGTAAGTCTAGACATATTCGTCGTAGACATAATACTGTGAAGCAGTTGCTCTCAAATGGAATTATCTCTATTGACTTTGTCTCGTCAAAAGATAATTTAGCGGATCCGCTTACTAAAGGTTTAAGTGGAGAGCGGATAAACTGTGCATCGAGGGGAATAGGTCTAAAAGCCTAACCTTACCGAGTCAGCTTAATGGAAACCTCACTTAGTGACTGGAGATCCCACGGACTAAGTTCAAGAGAAAAAACTAGTTATGATTGACTCAGCAAGTAAGCACTTGGGAGCTTGACTCTAATCCATTCCTAAGGTTCACATAAGTGCTTTTCTACAAGTGGATTAAGGATAAGCTTAACGCTTTTAATGATGCCTATATCTTGTTACTAAACAAGTGGAGTAGAGTAGACTACTCTTAATAGGACGATCACCTATGTTAGTATAGAGTTGGGTCGGCTCTTTGGGAATTTCTATGGAGGCTGTTATTCGCTAAAGATACTCTCTGAAACTAAGAATGTCCAGGACCAAAACGGACACAACCGAGAACCAAAGTTGATTTGGAAAGTCACTGTGTGAAGCTTGTTGACTTGGCTTACACTAACGGCTAATAGTTCAAGACCTAATTCACTGATTAGCCAGTAAGTCCGATAAAGCTTTCGCTATGGAAGGTTCAAGACCTAGTTCACCTATCCTGATGCAGTTTCTTTTCTAAAGTATCTTTCACAATAGAGTCAGTCTCTTTGTGTGTCAATTCCTTGAATCTCCATTCATTGTGGGGGATTGTTGGAATATGAAGAATATATATGTGAATCTTTGAATTGAATTACGGCGAGATCCGTTGATCGAATCAATTGGATAATGGTTGGTGTGTGTTCTTCTTCCATAGGGGATGAACGTGGTATATTCACATGTTCAATTCTGACTTCGAATGAATGAGATATTCAAGTCTAAAGATTGCCTAATTCAAAGCCAAAATGGGACTAAAGGTAGCTAAAAGCATTTAGTCCCACATTGGCCATGGGATGAAAGTTTGTAGTGTTTAAATAGAGAAAATTGAGAACAAGGGCGTGCCCTTTGGGTACTTGGAGTTTTTGCGCGCGATTAGGAGGAAACCATGCCCGCTCATGCGCGCGCGCGCCGCCGCTGGCTGCGGCGGCCGGCCGGCCGGCGCCGGCGCCGGTGCGAGGCCGGGCCGGGCTCGGGTTCGGGTTCCCTACCCGGCCTGGTTCTTTTTGAATCAGGTCTCACGGGTATGGGTTGCGAGCATACCCGCTCCGCTATCCGAACCGGCCCGCCAACGGACCCGCTCCGCTATCCAGATCCAACCCGCCCCGCCAACGGACCCGCTCCGTGTCAGTTGGACAGCCAACAGTTGCGATTGTTGGGTCGAACCATTACAACGGTTCAGACCCAACCGTTGCAACTTTTCGTTGGGTTCGGACCCGTTGGCCCCTCCTGGAGCGCTATAAATAACGCTCTGAATTCTCAATTAAACAACACCAAGAACAACAACAACAAGACTTCTAAAAGGAGATTCTCTCTCTCTCTCTTAGTCTTGAAGTGACTTCCAAAAGGGAAGTGGAAAATCAGTAACTCGGTTACCAAAGCGGCTTCCAAAAGAGATTCTGCAAAATTCGTTCTGAAAGAAGGCTCAGAAAATTCAACAGATTCTTTAATAGAATTGTTGTCTGAATCTGAGACTTCCAAAGAAGAATATTCTTCAACCTTCCTTCTTCCTCTACAGTGGGTGCTCCTCCAAAGTAAAGGCAAATATTCTCCCAAAATTTGTCTTTGTCCCGCCGCTTCAACAATCCTGTGAAGGTACTGGTTAACTACGGTTCGACCGTACGGTGATTTGGTAGTGCTATCCAAATACCGTGAAGGAGTGTTGTATCTTGGGAGACCAGCGTCCAGTAACCCGTTAGCACCGGTGCGGGGGACGTAATTGTCTTAAGGAGATTCGCTTTAAGCGTACCTCACTCCAAGTACTGTATAAGTGAATTATTTTCTTTATACAGAGGATATACTGATATTCAGTATATTGAGACTGATTTATATCAGTCTAATTGGTGTTTAACCAAGGAAGAAAATTGAAAGGTGGTTCTTAAATTAAGGAACGTTCTATTGAACGGAAAACCTCCCACCTGATATTTGCTGACCTGGCCAATTAAATTGTTGATATTTCAGTGATATTGATTAGTTGTCAGATTGATACCAGAATCCAACAATCTTAAGACAATTAGGTATTAAAGTTTCTTGCTTCTATTCTGCTTGAACTTGCAGAAAATGTCTGAGACTAATTAAGATAGCTCTAGTAAGGCACCAAACATGCAGCTACAAGCTTTGATGCCTACTCCACTTCCTAACCCGAAGCTGGAGAAGCCAGGAAAATTTGACGGCACAGAATTCAAGAGGTGGCAACAGAAGATGCTCTTCTACTTGACCACTCTTCATCTGGCCAGATTCCTGCAAGAAGATCAACCAAAGCCTGCAACTGATGCATGGACTCAATGTGACTTCCTTTGCCGAAATTATATTTTAAATGGACTGGATGACTCTCTTTACAATGTCTACAGTCCTATCACAACGGCAAAGAAGTTATGGGCCAGTCTTGACAAGAAGTACTAGACTGAGGATGCTGGTACTAAGAAGTTCATCGTAGGACGATTTCTGGAGTACAAAATGGTGGACAGCAAGACTGTAATCAGTCAGGTGCAAGAGTTCCAACTTATCTTGCACGAGATAGAAGCCGAAGGTATGATTCTACCTGAAACCTTTCAGATTGCTACTATCGTGGAGAAACTCCCACCTGCGTGGAGAGATTTCAAGAACTACCTGAAGCACAAGCGAAAGGAGCTGAAGTTGGAAGTGTTGGCCCAAGGTTACAATCACCCGTTTTTAGTGTGTTTTGATGATTACAAAACATATTAGTTATTTGTACTAATATTGTTTATTGTTTAAGTGTGTTTCAGGATTATAACTCAACTAGAAGGATTCTTCCCTAAAGGAAGGTGCTTTGGACTCAAGTCAACTCAATTTGGGCTCAAGAATCAAGTTTTGAAGATCACATGGTGAAAGCCCTCTTGGAAAACTTGAAGTCTTTAGAATCATTGTAAGAATAGAATGTTAAAGTTTGAGTATTGGATATTGGCTTTAGGATACACATACACAATTTGGTTTTGTTAAAATGTGAGTCTTGTATTTAAGTTTTCATGTTTTCATGCCTTAGTAGATATCTACATGACCCAAAGTTTTACAAAATAAATATCATGTTTAGATCATGTTTATATACTCCTACTAGCATGTTACTTAAGTTTGTTCAAACCCAAAAATATTTTACAAAGTTTTCTAAGTCAAAAAAAAATACTGTTTTTCCTGTTTCAGGCTGACCGGCCGACCGGCCCGGTCGACCGGCGCCAGTCCCAGGACGTGCACGTTTGTGCACGTCTGTCGGTCGACCGCCCGGGTCGACCGACTGTAAGCAGCCTCTCTCGGGTTTTCTGGGTCGACCGCCCGAAGAGAACTATGTTTTTCTTTTTGGACGGTCGACCCGACCGGTCGACCGGAGCCCAACGGCTCTTTGCCAGCTGAGCTGGCGGTCGACCGGCCCGGTCGACCGCCAAGCCTGCTGCAGCCCAACGGCTCTTTCCTCTTTTGTGCAATTCTGAAGTCTGTTTTGTTGACTGCTTTTTAGCAGACTTTTTCAGGGTTTTCCAGATCTTTTTCAGAGAAAATAAGGTCTAAATAAATTGTTTTAAATCTATTTCTCTCCCTATAAATAGAGGAGAAGACTCTCTTGCAAAATACTAAGAAAAATCCTCAAGTTTTCAAAGTTTTCAAAGAGAAAAGAAAAGTGTTTAGGCTCTCCATTTTCTACTCTTTCTTGAGATTGTTTTTAGTTGTGTTTTGTTAACAAAAATCATCTCTACAACTGAGTTTTTCTCACTACACTTCATAGAGCCAAAAATCCCTTACTCATTCTATAGTGAAGTTGTAAAAAGAGTGAGAGTGTTGTAAAAGAGTTTGGTGATCTTGTTGTGATCACTCTTGTTCTTGTGACCTTCTTGTTCTTGTGGAGACACCTCTTCGGTAGAGGTTATTGTACTTGGTGGAGCTCGGTGCTCGGGTCTTCGGTAGACCGTTGTAATCGTCCTCGGTAGATAGTGGAAACCCTTCACGGAGGTGAAGGCGGGGAGTAGAGCGGTGGCTCGAACCTCGAAACAAACATCTTGTGTTTGCGATTGCCTTGTGTCCATTCTTGCTTTAAATTTCTCTTGCACTATATTGCTTTCAATTACTTGCTTGTGATCTTGTTTCTTTCTTTGTGCTATTACTTCAAGCTTGTGATACTTGTGATATATTGTGTGCATCTCACTATTCATCCATCATACTTTGCCTTGATCGATCATATCTCATACAACAAGGTTGCATTGCGCACCTCTAACTCATTCAAGGGGAATTGGGAGGAAGGAGTTCAGAACCTCTCAAGGGGGTATTCGGCTCTTAGTCTTGTTTTGAGAGATCGTTGCACATTCATCATACTTAGTTTTAAAAAGATCATTAGATTAGCAATTACACCTATTCACCCCCCTCTAGGTGTTTTTCAATTGGTATCAGAGCTTGAACTCTAGGATTTGGCTTAACAACCTTAGAGAGATCCTAATTTTGCTAATCATTTCATTCATACTCACTTAGTAAAGATGGCCGATGGTATCAAGACACCCCCTAAGTTTGATGGACTTAACTTTCCCATATGGAAGGTTAAGATGACCGTTTTCTTGCAATCTCTAGGTAGCCGAGTTGCAAAGGCCGTGACCAAACCCTTTAGTGCACCCCCCGGTGATGAATCTACTTGGTCCGAAATTGAGACCAAAGAATTTGATGCCAATGCTAGGGCTCACTATGCACTACTTCAAGCCCTTAATGATGATGATATAGCTAGAGTTATTCATTGCAAGTCCGCATATGAAATTTGGACACATTTGCTAGTTACACATGAAGGGACTTCACAAGTGAAGAGGGCTAAGATAGACCTTCTTCGGTCCCAATATGAGAACTTTAGCATGCAAGAACATGAAACCATAGATGATATGGTTACAAAATTTACAAAGAACACTAATGAACTTTCTTCTCTAGGTGATGGTATTGACAATGATCAAAAGGTGAGAAAGATCATCCGGGCTCTTCCTCCTTCATGGGAAGTAAAAGCAACAACCTTGAAGGAACTCAATGACAAGGAGGAGATGGAGCTAATAGGTCTCATTGGGAACCTCAAAACCCATGAGATGGAGAGGAAAGCAAGGGAGGACATGGCTCCTTCCA
Organism: Agave tequilana; assembly: GCA_038442645.1. Taxonomy (NCBI): domain Eukaryota; kingdom Viridiplantae; phylum Streptophyta; class Magnoliopsida; order Asparagales; family Asparagaceae; genus Agave; species Agave tequilana. Next base: position 41,376 of record JAVJIF010007976.1, read on the forward strand.
AGAAGAAGACTATAGCCTTCAAAAGTCAATCCACACACTCCGACGAAGACGATGAAGAAGAAGATGACGAAGAGCTCTCACTTCTTGTGAAGAACGTCCGGAGGATGTACAATAAGGCTAAATTCCAAGGAAGGAGGAGATGGCAAGGAGGCAAAGAAGAAAGAAAGATCGTTTGTTTCAATTGCCAAAGACCGGGACACATTGTAGCGGAGTGTCCGGATAAAGTGAAGCCCTCCACCTCAAAGAAGCCTTACAAGAAGAAGGCAATGAAAGCTACATGGGATTCTGTTGACTGAATTTTCCTGCACACAAAAAATTAGAATGTTAGATTAAGAATAGATGTGCAAGGTTCTCAGTTCTAATCCGCGGTAGCAGGGCTATGCGGGTCGTGATCCTCAAGGAGGGACTGCGATGGAAGCGTTAAGCAAGTTAATCTCTAAAATTTATCTTTTTTTTAGTTAATTGTCACGATGGTATTTACAATGAGTTGTGGTATTTACAATGGATCGAAGAAAAGAATATGGAGAGAGATGGATTTAATCTACAAAAAAAAATAAAAAAAAGAAAAGAAAACTTACTTGAGTTGGAGAAAATAAGTGAAAACCTAATACTTTCTACCGTTTTTCGGAGGCGTTGAACGTATGAACCTTGGGATCGAACTCAGTCCGTTGTCGCATTAGGTCATCAAGCCTTGGGCAAGCATGAGTTGATACGCCTCGAGGAGGAGAACATCGCCATGGAATATCGTTGGAACCCCGATCTTCGGTATACTTATGGTTCGGTAATCGCTTGCATGCTCATCACCAATCACAGAGATGAAAAGAGAAAAAGAAATAGAAAACAAGAATAAAAGTAAAACATAGAAATAAGAAACAAAACAAAATAATACCTTTATTGCTTTAATCCATGGCAGAGAAGAGAAGATACATCAGTGTCACCCTCAATATAATCATCTCTCTCTCTCTTTAAAATAAAAAGAAAAGAAAATCTAACTACAAAGGAAGAAACCCTAGAAAAAACCTAACTTTGGCCCTTGGCTCGCCTCTGGACGCTCTGTACGTTGCACTTTGCAGAGATATTTATAGTGTAGAAGAGAGAAGAGTCCCGGACGAACTTGCCCACAAAAATTGGTATTCCATATCATCTGTATTGCCGCGGATGCGCGGCTTTTGCCGCGCCTCCGCGGCAATCTGGTGGCAGATTGCCACGCGCTTTGGCGCGTGGCTTCTCCTGGTCCGTCCCTGTGGGCTTCTGCTTCTGGAAGTTTGATCCTGGCCTTTTAATCTGGATTTTCGAGATAACTTGGTAATCAAGTTACTCTTAATCCAGATTTCTTCAAATCCTCTCTCCACGAAATTCCTCTTTATCTTGGCTTTTTATCCTTATCCCGCAGGTGTTTAGGGTTTGATAGAAGTCTATCCAACCCTAATTTCTGATATTTGCAACTTTTAGCCCTTGTATTTGCATTTTGACTCTTTGTATTTGCGCTTTTTCACCTGGGCTTCAAATATGGGCTTGGATCTGGGCTTTTGGGCTCTTTAGGCTTTATTTATTGCTAAAATAACAATTCGAGGCCTGCACACAATAAATAATAAAATATTAATAATTGTGCAGAATTAAATGAATAAATATGAAAATGTGATGGTAAATATGATGATAAAAATGCACTTTTGACTACCAATCACACCCCCACACTTATCTTTTTGCTCGTCCTCGAGTAAAAACAAAGAAAAAAAGAAAATTAATCTAACCTAACTCACTTTCGTAGGAATCACGATTGCACTTAGCACGTGCAACAAGCCGTTAAACCTCTAGGTTACCCTAGAGGACGAGTGTTGTCTCGTGAGGGTTTTCAGCGGATTGCACCCACAAAATCCATAAAAAGGAAAATATTTGAATTATTATTGAAGAGACTAAGTAGTCTATAAGTTTTAGGATCCTCATTTTTATTCATTCTTTAAACCTAGTCTTTATAAAATCAATTGTTATTCATTTTAGGTAAGGATTAAAATTGAATTTCTAATATAGTCTTTTTCGTTACCAAAAGTCATACGCACCCTTGTGAATCTAGGTATTCCTTAACTTGGACTCTCATGCCTCTTTAGTATTTTTATAACATCATCTAATTTTCTTTCGTGTAAGTATCAAGGCTTCTTGAGGCCCTCATACCTAACTAATTGACTATTAGATGTGTTAATATAATTTTTTTTTTTTTTGGCATGTATAACTCATCTAATTTTCTTTCGTATAAATATCAAGGCTTCTTGAGGCCCTAATACCTAACTAATTGATTATTAGATGTGTTAGTACATATAAGTAATTTTTCCTTAGTTCCCTCGGACTTTCTAATCCACCCATGTAGCGAACTTAAAGTCGGTGACTCCCAAACCGGTTGGCTTTAGGGCACCAGGTGAGAAAACACCCCGCGGACTCAAATTCGAGTGAACTAGGCCCCAAAACTAAGGACTTTATTTTATTTACTCACCTTTAGGCATGAATACTTATGCTTCTTGAGGCACATGTATCAGCTTAATTGGTGATTTGTTTTTTTTTTTTTCTTTTTTTTTTTTATGAGGCACAAGGTCTTTGTCTTAGAATCCTAGATATGCATTTGGTATGCACATTTCATTAAGGTAAAAATCAAGACTAATTATTTATTCAATTTCTCTCCTATACCTAAAATTTAAACAATTTATTTATTTTGACAAGTTTTTAGAAATCCTAATCATGATTTTCCTAATCCTTAAAACTAACTTAGATTTCTTTCAAAAAATAAGTCAAAATATTTCCTTTTTATAACATTTTTTTTTTTTTTAAAAATTTTTTTGTATTAGCAAATTTTGTTAGTGTCTACCTATGTTAGTATGTTAGTAAAGCCCACCCCCACACTTATCTCATGCATTGTCCTCAATGTATGAATGAATGCATATATGCATGAAACAGAACAAGGGAAGGCGGAAGTTACCTTAGGGTGGTGGTTCCGGAGGTGGTCTAATTGGTCCACGAAATGCGGCCCAATCAAGATAACAGATAATTTGGTGGAACCCACCAGAAACTTTCCTTACATAACCCACTAAAATATATGTATAATCATTTTTTAGAATTTCCACCCCATCAAATTTCCAAATTTCATAATAAATTTCAGAGTTAATTGTCTCAACCTCCTTGTCCCAAAATGGAGTATGAAAAGATGGAATGATTGACTTGGACATGGGAAGTACGGGAACGAATACTGACTCAGGGAAGAAGCTCAAATCAAGTAAGGGCTCAGGAGTCGGGCTAAGTTCGAGAAGTGGGTCCAAGTCAAAAAATTGAAACTCAAGTCCACAATCATCTTCCCACAATGGAATGTGACTCAATGGTGGTGATTCAAGTTCAGGAATGATAGATGTGGGAATCAAAACTGACTCTAAAATATTACCTAAGTCGGGTAACAAAATAGGAGTCAATAATGATTCAGGAATTTGAACTTGATCATTGATTTGAGAATCTAGGTCACATTCAAGTTCTAATTCGGGAAAGGAAAAACTTGCCAAATTATCAGAATTTGAAGTTTCGGCAAGTTCACAAGATGGTACTGAATTAGAAACTTGTTGTTCCAAGCAACTTGGTTCGTCGGCTCTAATCAAGTGGTCATCGATATCAGAATCAGCCGGCCGGTGTAAGCATTCCACCATCAAATCTATGTCATGATCACGGGCTAATTTAGCCTCAGTCATGGCAGCTAGCATTCCTTCATAGTCGATAGGTGCTTCTTGTTGAAAATAGGAAGGGTACTTGTGATAAAGTTGTGAGTCGGTGGACTCACGTATCATCATGTCTAAAATTGATGGTGAATTTTGCTTGGACTTATTTCTACTCATCATTTCCCAGATAGATGGATTTCTATTCTGAATGGGTGGATCTGAGTATGAATTTTGGGAAAAATGTGGACTAGATGGATATGGAGGACAATTTGGTTGAGAATTAGACTCGGGGGACTCGAAACCCCATGAACTCTGTGACGAGTTGAAATTATTATGAAAATTATAGTCATAAGATGGGGGGTGTGGGTTATATTCATTCGGATAAGACCATTCCGGCACACTAGATTGGTCAAAATTAGAGTATGCCGGGTTGGTAATATCCGAATAATAGTTAGGGGTGTAATATGGATTAAAATTGGAATTATTCTTATATGCCATATCACACCAACACAACAAACAAATAAACAAACAAAAAAAAGAAAAATTCTAACCTAAGTTAGGGTAGACCTATGACCTAGACGACTCCTAACTGGTTAGACCGTCCACAGGAGATTGGGTGCAGACTTTGACCACAAGTTAATCAGCCAGGTCAGGGCAAGAGTGGTGGGAGGTTTTCCGTCAAAGACGTTCCTTAATTAAATAACCACCACACTTCGAGCTTTCGGCCCTCAATCCCCTTCCTAGACACTGATTTGGCAAGAGTCAACTTCCAACACCGTTCCCCTTAGGATAATCTCCTAATTGAGTCCGAGATGTCCCTAGGGCCAACGTCTACTAATTTTTAAGTTAGGCTTGGGTTAGTGAGTGCTTGGGATATGATTTTTGGGCTAAGGAAGGGTGATGAAATCCCCACCTTATCTTGTTAATGGGTTATGCCCTTAAGATGAATTAGTGCAAGTGTACAAGATAAATAGATAAGAATCACTCAAAGCAGAAAATCAACCAAGAGATGAATCCTATTCTACATGCAATGCGTACGTACCTTGCCTCCAGCACTCTTCAACAGTAAATAAAAATAATTGAAAAGACACGTGCCTAATATGCAAACGTCTAATCAACTTTTAACGATTACAACCAATTTTTTACTGTTGATTAAATTAGCAGGTATATGGTGAATAATACAGAAAGTTAAGTACTGCAGAAGCTGTATTTGCAGAGCTGAAGAGCCTGCAGAAAATTGGTTAGGAGTCAACTCCTTTGTGCCGCGTTTGCGCGGCTTTTGCCGTGGGAACGCGGCACTCTGGAGGGATCCTGGGCTCTGCTTTCTTGAGCAGAGTCCCAGGTCCACTTATATGTCACTGCAGTTGCCAAAATATTGTTTCTTCACCTGTAACCTGCAACAGAAAAGAATAAAGAATAAGTTAATAATTAAAATTTTTTTTGTTTTAGAGATAACTTACCGTCCCTCCCCGGCAACGGCGCCAATTTTGTTGACTGAATTTTCCTGCACACAAAAAATTAGAATGTTAGATTAAGAATAGATGTGCAAGGTTCTCAGTTCTAATCCGCGGTAGCAGGGCTATGCGGGTCGTGATCCTCAAGGAGGGACTGCGATGGAAGCGTTAAGCAAGTTAATCTCTAAAATTTATCTTTTTTTTAGTTAATTGTCACGATGGTATTTACAATGAGTTGTGGTATTTACAATGGATCGAAGAAAAGAATATGGAGAGAGATGGATTTAATCTACAAAAAAGAAATAAAAAAAAAGAAAAGAAAACTTACTTGAGTTGGAGAAAATAAGTGAAAACCTAATACTTTCTACCGTTTTTCGGAGGCGTTGAACGTATGAACCTTGGGATCGAACTCAGTCCGTTGTCGCATTAGGTCATCAAGCCTTGGGCAAGCATGAGTTGATACGCCTCGAGGAGGAGAACATCGCCATGGAATATCGTTGGAACCCCGATCTTCGGTATACTTATGGTTCGGTAATCGCTTGCATGCTCATCACCAATCACAGAGATGAAAAGAGAAAAAGAAATAGAAAACAAGAATAAAAGTAAAACATAGCAATAAGAAACAAAACAAAATAATACCTTTATTGCTTTAATCCATGGCAGAGAAGAGAAGATACATCAGTGTCACCCTCAATATAATCATCTCTCTCTCTCTTTAAAATAAAAAGAAAAGAAAATCTAACTACAAAGGAAGAAACCCTAGAAAAAACCTAACTTTGGCCCTTGGCTCGCCTCTGGACGCTCTGTACGTTGCACTTTGCAGAGATATTTATAGTGTAGAAGAGAGAAGAGTCCCGGACGAACTTGCCCACAAAAATTGGTATTCCATATCATCTGTATTGCCGCGGATGCGCGGCTTTTGCCGCGCCTCCGCGGCAATCTGGTGGCAGATTGCCACGCGCTTTGGCGCGTGGCTTCTCCTGGTCCGTCCCTGTGGGCTTCTGCTTCTGGAAGTTTGATCCTGGCCTTTTAATCTGGATTTTCGAGATAACTTGGTAATCAAGTTACTCTTAATCCAGATTTCTTCAAATCCTCTCTCCACGAAATTCCTCTTTATCTTGGCTTTTTATCCTTATCCCGCAGGTGTTTAGGGTTTGATAGAAGTCTATCCAACCCTAATTTCTGATATTTGCAACTTTTAGCCCTTGTATTTGCATTTTGACTCTTTGTATTTGCGCTTTTTCACCTGGGCTTCAAATATGGGCTTGGATCTGGGCTTTTGGGCTCTTTAGGCTTTATTTATTGCTAAAATAACAATTCGAGGCCTGCACACAATAAATAATAAAATATTAATAATTGTGCAGAATTAAATGAATAAATATGAAAATGTGATGGTAAATATGATGATAAAAATGCACTTTTGACTACCAATCAGATTCCGAGAGCGAATCCGAGGAGAAATTGACACCGCCAACATGTGCTTCATGGCTAATGAAAGCACAAGCAAGGTAACCCCTTCCACTTCTCTTAATGATGAACTTTCCATGGATGAATTAGGAGAAGCATTTGTAGAACTTTCACATAACTATGACTCTCTTAAGAAAAAATATCTAAAAATGAAAAAGGAAAATGAATCTCTTAATCATCAAGTCTTTACTATTTCTAAAGAAAAAGATGAATTACTTTCCACTCTTGTTTCCACCCAAAAAGATTTAGACAAATATAAGATTTCTTGTAAAGGGAAGTCCCCACTAGTTGATACTAATGAGATTACCATGCTTAAAGAAAGAATAGACTCATTAGGAATTGTTTTAAAAAATTGTGAGTTTAATAAGAAGAAGCTAGAGGCCATGTTTCCTAAGAAACAAGCCCCTAAGAAAAATGTTCACCATGCTCATGCTCATGTTCATACCACACAACCTTTACATCGTGGCAAACCCCCAAAGCATGCTCACACTTCACACACACATCATGCATTCATGTATGGAAGAGTGTTCTCATGTTCACATTGTGGGCGGAAAGGACACTTAGCCAATTTTTGCTATGATAGACTAAGTGCATCCTTTCATAATGTTTGGGTTCGAAACACTAACTTTCAAGGACCCAAGAAAGTTTGGGTACCAAAGTCAACAATTTTGTTAAATGATATAGGTACCTTCCAAAGCCCAACGACGTAGAGGATTGTGGTATCTTGATAGTGGTTGCTCAAGGCACATGACTTGGGATATCAACAACTTTGCAACCCTATCAAGATACCATGAAGGTGGCACCGTCACCTTCAGAGATGACGCCAAGGGTAAAATCATCGGTATTGGTAATGTAAAACTTGGCACATCCCCTTTAATTAAAAATGTAGTTTTAGTTGATGGCCTCAAGCATAACCTCTTGAGTGTTAGTCAACTTTGTGATAAAGGTTTTGATGTTGTTTTTGATAATGTAGCTTACAAAGTAATTGATAGAATTTCTAATACTTGTGTGTTTTCCGGTTTTCATGAAAGTAATGTTTATATGATAGATATGTCTAATATGACTTGTAATATTACTTGTTTAAAAGCCCTCGATGATGACTCTTGGTTGTGGCATAGAAGATTAGGCCATATTTCTTTTGACCATATTTCTAGGTTAAACACAAAGGAAATGGTGAAAGGTATTCCTTGTTTGAGTTTTGAAAAGGACCGAGTTTGTGACGCATGTCAATTTGGGAAACAAACTAAGTCCTCTTTCAAGTCAATTAAGGATATCATGACATCACGTCCTTTGGAGTTAATCCATATGGATCTATTTGGCCCTACACAAACCAAAAGTCTAAGTGGGAATAGATTTGCATTTGTTTTGGTTGATGACTTTTCACGATTTACTTGGGTTTTCTTTCTTGAACACAAAAATCAAGCTTTTTCATATTTCCAAACCTTTAAGAAAAGAGTTGAAAAAGAAAAAGATACTTCAATTTTAAGAATAAGAAGTGATAGAGGAGGTGAGTTCATTAACCTACCATTTACCACTTTTTGTGAAGAATATGGAATTAAGCATGAACTTTCTTGTCCTAGAACTCCACAACAAAATGGAGTAGTTGAACGGAAAAATCGAACTTTACAAGAGATGGCTACGACAATGCTAAGTGAATATGGTCTACCACATTATTTGTGGGCCGAGGCCGTTAATACATCATGCTATATATCAAATCGTGTTTTCTTGTGTAAAAATACTTCAAAAACTTCTTTTGAAATGTACTTTTCTAGAAAACCAAATGTTTCATATTTTAAGGTTTTTGGATGCAAATGTTTTGTTTTAAATACAAAAGATAATTTAGGAAAATTTGATGCTAGATCTTATGAGGCTATTTTTGTTGGTTATTCTAACACTAGCAAGGCTTATAGAATCTTCAATAGATCATCTTTGACTATTGAGGAATCTATACATGTTAAGTTTGAAGAATCTAACTTGTTTGTTAAGAATGTTGAAGAAATAGATGCATTGGATGAAGGCTTGGAGAAAGTGACCTTGGAGGATACACCTACTATGGGAGACAAGCCAAAGGATGATGAAGGAAGTGAAGCTAAAGTAGAAGAGGCTCAAGGACATGAAATTCAATCAATTGACGTGGAGCCTACTCAACAACTTCCAAAGGGTTGGAGATACAATCCTCATCATCCCAAGGACCTCGTCATAGGTGAAGTATCTAAAGGGGTAACCACTCGCTCTAAACTTCATGATTATTGTGGTCATTATGCATTCATTTCTCATGTTGAACCCAAGAACGTCCTCGAAGCCGAGGCCGATTCATATTGGTTTCTAGCTATGCAAGAGGAACTCAATCAATTTGAGCGCAACCAAGTTTGGCACCATGTTCCTAGGCCCCACGATAGACCAACAATTGGTACTAAGTGGATCTTTAAGAACAAGTTGGATGAATCGGGTAACGTTATTAGGAATAAAGCTAGGTTAGTTGCCCAAGGTTACACTCAAATCGAAGGAATCGATTTTGAAGAAACCTTTGCACCCGTAGCACGGCTTGAAGCTATACGGATGACACTAGCATTTGCCTCATATAAAGATTTTAAATTGTTTCAAATGGATGTTAAAAGTGCTTTTCTAAATGGTTTTATTGAAGAGGAGGTGTATGTTGAACAACCCCCCGGGTTTGTTGATCCTACACATCCGGATTTCGTGTTTAAATTAGATAAAGCTCTTTATGGTTTAAAACAAGCCCCTAGGGCTTGGTATGAAAGACTTTCTTCATTTTTAATTTCAAATGGTTTTAAGAAAGGAAAAATTGACACAATTCTGTTTACAAAACATGTAGAAAAAGATATTCTTATTGTGCAAATTTATGTTGATGACATTATTTTTGGTTCTACTAATGAATCTCTTTGCCAAGCTTTTGGATCATACATGAAGGAAGAATTTGAAATGTCTATGATGGGGGAACTCAACTATTTCCTTGGACTCCAAATCAAGCAAAGGAAGGATGGGATCTTCATCAATCAAGCCAAGTACACAAAGGAATTAATCAAAAGGTTCGGGCTTGAAGGATCTAAAGTGAGCAAAACTCCCATGGCAACAACTACCAAGCTTGACAAGGATGAACAAGGTAAAAGTGTAGACATTAAGCTTTATCGTAGCATGATTGGTAGTTTATTGTATTTGACGGCTAGTAGGCCGGATATCATGTTTTTCGTTTGTCTTTGTGCACGTTTTCAATCTTGTCCTAAAGAGTCTCATATAATTGCGGTTAAACGCATAATTAGATATCTTAAGGGCACTATTGAAATGGGTTTGTGGTATCCGAAAACCGGCCAATTTTCAATGACGAGTTTTTCGGATGCCGACTATGCGGGTTGTAGGGTAGATAGGAAGAGCACAAGTGGAACATGTCAATTCTTAGGTAATTGTCTTGTATCTTGGTCTTCAAAAAAGCAAAATTCGGTAGCCCTTTCAACCGCCGAGGCGGAGTATGTTGCAGCCGGAGCTTGTTGTGCACAAGTTCTTTGGATGAAACATACTCTCCTCGACTATGATTTACACTTTGATCATGTTAAAATATTTTTGTGATAATACTAGTACTATTCACATGACAAAGAATGCAAATCAACATAGTAAAACCAAACACATTGACATTAGGTATCACTTTCTTAGAGATCATTATGAGAAAGGTGATATTGATATTGATTATGTTTCTACCGATTTTCAACTTGCCGATATTTTTACTAAACCTCTAGATTATGCTAGATTTTCATTTATTTGTGGTGAGTTGAATGTTTGCATTATGGACTCTTAAAGAAAAATTTTTTGTTTTGTTTAACCCTTTTTGATGTATAACAAAAAGGGGGAGAAAAAAGTATATATAAGTTTGTTTGGTATAAGTTTGTTTGTTGTTGTTTTGCTTGTTTATGGTGTACTTTGATGTATTTGAGTTTTTAACAAAACTATGTGTTTTCAATGCCTTATGTATTTAGCTTTTCATTGCATTATTGATACATAGCATTATTTGAGGGGGAGCTTTCCAAGCTCTTCTTCCATTTTTGTTTAAATAACCTATATGTTTTGTCATCATCAAAAAGGGGGAGATTGTTGGCCTAAGGTTACAATCACCCGTTTTTAGTGTGTTTTGATGATTACAAAACATATTAGTTATTTGTACTAATATTATTTATTGTTTAAGTGTGTTTCAGGATTCTAACTCAACTAGAAGGATTCTTCCCTAAAGGAAGGTGCTTTGGACTCAAGTCAACTCAATTTGGGCTCAAGAATCAAGTTTTGAAGATCACATGGTGAAAGCCCTCTTGGAAAACTTGAAGTCTTTAGAATCATTGTAAGAATAGAATGTTAAAGTTTGAGTATTGGATATTGGCTCTAGGATACACATACACAATTTGGTTTTGTTAAAATGTGAGTCTTGTATTTAAGTTTTCATGTTTTCATGCCATAGTAGATATCTACATGACCCAAAGTTTTACAAAATAAATATCATGTTTAGATCATGTTTATATACTCCTACTAGCAAGTTACTTAAGTTTGTTCAAACCCAAAAATATTTTACAAAGTTTTCTAAGTCAAAAAAAAAAATACTGTTTTTCCTGTTTCAGGCTGACCGGCCGACCGGCCCGGTCGACCGGCGCCAGTCCCAGGACGTGCACGTTTGTGCACGTCTGTCGGTCGACCGCCCGGGTCGACCGACTGTAAGCAGCCTCTCTCGGGTTTTCTGGGTCGACCGCCCCGGTCGACCGCCCGAAGAGAACTATGTTTTTCTTTTTGGACGGTCGACCCGACCGGTCGACCGGAGCCCAACGGCTCTTTGCCAGCTGAGCTGGCGGTCGACCGGCCCGGTCGACCGCCAAGCCTGCTGCAGCCCAACGGCTCTTTCCTCTTTTGTGCAATTCTGAAGTCTGTTTTGTTGACTGCTTTTTAGCAGACTTTTTCAGGGTTTTTCAGATCTTTTTCAGAGAAAATAAGGTCTAAATAAATTGTTTTATATCTATTTCTCTCCCTATAAATAGAGGAGAAGACTCTCTTGCAAAATACTAAGAAAAATCCTCAAGTTTTCAAAGTTTTCAAAGAGAAAAGAAAAGTGTTTAGGCTCTCCATTTCCTACTCTTTCTTGAGCTTGTTTTCAGTTGTGTTTTGTTAGCAAAAATCATCTCTACAACTGAGTTTTTCTCACTACACTTCATAGAGCCAAAAATCCCTTACTCATTCTATAGTGAAGTTGTAAAAAGAGTGAGAGTGTTGTAAAAGAGTTTGGTGATCTTGTTGTGATCACTCTTGTTCTTGTGACCTTCTTGTTCTTGTGGAGACACCTCTTCGGTAGAGGTTATTGTACTTGGTGGAGCTCGGTGCTCGGGTCTTCGGTAGACCGTTGTAATCGTCCTCGGTGGATAGTGGAAACCCTTCACGGAGGTGAAGGCGGGGAGTAGAGCGGTGGCTCGAACCTCGAAACAAACATCTTGTATTTGCGATTGCCTTGTATCCATTCTTGCTTTAAATTTCTCTTGCACTATATTGCTTTCAATTACTTGCTTGTGATCTTGTTTCTTTCTTTGTGCTATTACTTCAAGCTTGTGATACTTGTGATATATTGTGTGCATCTCACTATTCATCCATCATACTTTGCCTTGATCGATCATATCTCATACAACAAGGTTGCATTGCGCACCTCTAACCCAATCAAGGGGAATTGGGAGGAAGGAGTTCAGAACCTCTCAAGGGGGTATTCGGCTCTTAGTCTTGTTTTGAGAGATCGTTGCATCATTCATCATACTTAGTTTTAAAAAGATCATTAGATTAGCAATTACACCTATTCACCCCCCCTCTAGGTGTTTTTCAGGAAGATCTCATTGTGAGGCTTCGAATCGAGGAGGACAACCGAAAGTCCGAGAAAAGGAGCAGTAAGAACTCCTATGAAGCCAAAGCCAATGTGATCGAAGACTTAAAGGGGAAAGCTCTACTTCCAAAGGCTTAAAGCGGAAGAAGACTTTCCAGGGGTACAAAGGCAAGGTCCAAGAAGGCAAGAACATGCGTTTTCAAGAGAACCTGCTACATCTGCAACAAAGAAGGGCATAAGGCGAATGCATGTCGCCACCGTCTCAAAAAGAACAAGAAGAGTCATCCACAGACAAACTTGACCGACCATGCATCGCCAAGCCTTTCAGCTGTGGTGTCAGAGGTGAATCTGACAACCAACAATAAAGATTGGTGGGTAGACACTGGGGCTACTCGGCACATCTGCTCTGAGAAATTATTATTCTCTGAATATCAAAAACTAGAGTAAGATGAGCAACTATTCATGGGAAATTCAGCCGTCTCAAAGGTTGAAGGAAAAGGCAAGGTCATCCTGAAGTGGACATCGGGGAAAGAGTTTACTCTGAACGATGTGCTACATGTTCCAGATATCCGCAAGAATTTGATCTCTGGATCAATACTTAGTAAGAAAGGATTTAGAATGATTTTTGAATCAGATAAATTTGTACTTACTAAGGGAGGGATGTATGTGGGAAAGGGTTATCTTGTTGATGGACTTTTTAAAGCCAATGTTGCAGTGGTAGATAAAAAGTCTGTGTATTTGTACCCAAATCTTATAAATAAAGGAAAAACTTCTGTTTATTTGCTTGAGTCTCCTACTTTATGGCATGCTAGATTAGGACATGTAAATTACAAGTCTTTAAAGAACTTGTCTAATCTAGGATATATTCCTAAACTCAACTTGGAAGAAATTCGCAAGTGTGAGATTTGTGTTGAGGCCAAGTTAGCGAAAAATTCATTTCACTCAATTGATCGAAATACAAAACCTTTAGGGTTAATTCATAGCGATCTGTGTGACTTGAAGTTTATGCCAACTAGAGGCGGTAAAAAGTATTTTATTACTTTTATTGATGACTGTACAAGATACTGTTATGTGTATCTTTTAAACAATAAGGATGAGGCAATAAATATATTTATAACATATAAAGCCGAAGTTGAGAATCAACTCAATAAGAATATCAAGATTCTAAAATCCGATAGAGGCGGAAAATATGAATCAAATGATTTTAGTGAGTTATGTGCTAAATTTGGTATAATTCATCAAACAACAGCACCATATACTCATCAGCAAAATGGAATTGTTGAACGGAAGAACAGAACTTTGAAGGAGATGGTCAACTCCATGCTCGTAAGTTTTGGAGCTCCGCAGAACTTGTGGGGAGAAGCTCTATTAACTGCAAATTATATTCTAAATAGAGTACCCCACAAGAAACTTGGTCTCATACCATTCGAGTTATGGCATGGAAGGACACCTTCCTACCATTACCTCAAAATGTGGGGGTGCCTTGCAAAGGTGCTAGCACCATTACCTAAAAAGACTAAGTTGGGAGCAAAAACTATGGACTGCATATTCATAGGCTATGCCTTGAATAGTAGTGCCTACAGATTTCTGGTTCATAAATCAGAGATACCATATATTCATGTAAACATGATTATCGAATCTAGAGATGCTGTGTTCTTTGAAGATATTTTTCCATATAAACGGGAAACAGATAAGACTTCTGGGAAAAGAACACAAGAGATAGCGTTCAGGGACGAAAGCCCCGAGGAACCGATTGTTAATGCAGAAATTGAATCAAGAAGAAGTCAGAGATCTAGAATCTCAAAATCTTTTGGTCCAGATTTCATAGCATACGCTATTGAAAGCAAGCCTCAAACATTTAAAGAGGCTATGTCAACCCTAGAAGCACAAATCTGGAGAAGAAGCAGAATGGCTTCGATAATTCTTAGAAGATATACCATTATGGAAAAAGCCAGTGCCCGCTATATGTATACACTGCGATAATCAAGCAGCTATATCTAGGGTACAAAATGTTATATACAACGGTAAGTCTAGACATATTCGTCGTAGACATAATACTGTGAAGCAGTTGCTCTCAAATGGAATTATCTCTATTGACTTTGTCTCGTCAAAAGATAATTTAGCGGATCCGCTTACTAAAGGTTTAAGTGGAGAGCGGATAAACTACGCATCGAGGGGAATGGGTCTAAAAGCCTAACCTTACCGAGTCAGCTTAATGGAAATCTCACTTAGCGACTGGAGATCCCACGGACTAAGTTCAAGAGGAAAAACTAGTTATGATTGACTAAGCAAGTAAGCACTTGGGAGTTTGACTCCAATCCATTCCTAAGGTGCACATAAGTGCTTTTCTACAAGTGGATTAAGGATAAGCTTAACGCTTTTAATGATGCCTATATCTTGTTACTAAACAAGTGGAGTAGAGTAGACTACTCTTAATAGGAAGATCACCTATGTGAGTATAGAGTTGGGTTGGCTCTTTGGGATTTCTATGGAGGCTGTTATTCCCTAAAGATACTCTCTGAAACTAAGAATGTCCAAGGCCAAAACGGACACAACCGAGAACCAAAGTTGATTTGGAAAGTCACTGTGTGAAGCTTGTTGACTTGGCTTACACTAACGGCTAACAGTTCAAGACCTAGTTCACTGATTAGCCAGTAAGTCCGATAAAGCTTTCGCTATGGAAGGTTCAAGACCTAGTTCACCTATCCTGATGCAGTTTCTTTTCTAAAGTACCTTTCACAATAGAGTCAGTCTCTTTGTGTGTCAATTCCTTGAATCTCCATTCATTGTGGGGGATTGTTGGAATATGAAGAATATATATGTGAATCTTTGAATTGAATTACGGCGAGATCCGTTGATCGAATCAATTGGATGATGGTTGGAGTGTGTTCTCCTTCCATAGGGGATGAACGTGGTATATTCACATGTTCAATTCCGACTTCGAATGAATGAGATATTCAAGTCTAAAGATTGCCTAATTCAAAGCCAAAATGGGACTAAAGGTAGCTAAAAGCATTTAGTCCCACATTGGCCATGGGATGAAAGTTCGTCGTGTTTAAATAGAGAAAATTGAGAACAAAGGGCGTGCCCTTTGGGTACTTGGAGTTTTCGCGCGCGATTGGGAGGAAACCATGCCCGCTCATGCGCGCGCGCGCCGCGCCAGTGCCGGGCTCGGGTCCGCGTCCAGGTCCGGGTCCGGGTTCGGGTTCCCTACCCGGCCTGGTTCTTTTTGAATCAGGTCTCACGGGTATGGGTTGCGAGCATACCCGCTCCGCTATCCGAACCGGCCCGCCAACGGACCCGCTCCGCTATCCGGATCCGAACCGCCCCGCCAACTGACCCGCTCCGCGTCAGTTGGACAGCCAACAGTTGTGATTGTTGGGTCGAACCATTGCAACGGTTCAGACCGAACCGTTGCAACTTTTCGTTAGGTTCGGGACCCGTTGGCCCCTCCTGGAGCGCTATAAATAGCGCTCCGAATTCTCAATTAAACAACATCAAGAACAACAACAGCAAAACTTCTAAAAGGAGATTCTCTCTCTCTCTCTCTCTCTCTTAGTCTTGAAGTGACTTCCAAAAGGGAAGTGGGAAATCAGTAACTCGGTTTCCGGAGCGGCTTCCAAAAGAGATTCTGCAAAATTCGTTCTGAAAGAAGGCTCAGAAAATTCAACAGATTCTTTAATAGAATTGTTGTCTGAATCTGTGACTTCCAAAGAAGAATATTCTTCAACCTTCCTTCTTCCTCTACAGTGGGTGCTCCTCCAAAGTAAAGGCAAATATTCTCCCAAAATTTGTCTTTGTCCCGCTGCTTCAACAATCCTGTGAAGGTACTGGTTAACTACGGTTCGACCGTACGGTGATTTGGTAGTGCTATCCAAATACCGTGAAGGAGTGTTGTATCTTGGAGACCAGCGTCCAGTAACCCGTTAGCACCGGTGCGGGGGACGTAATTGTCTTAAGGAGATTCGCTTTAAGCGTACCTCACTCCAAGTACTGTATAAGTGAATTAATTTCTTTATACAGGGGATATACTGATATTCAGTATATTGAGACTGATTTATATCAGTCTAATTGGTGTTTAACCAAGGAAGGAAATTGAAAGGTGGTTCTTAAATTAAGGAACGTTCTATTGAACGGAAAACCTCCCACCTGATATTTGCCGACCTGGCCAATTAGATTGTTGATATTTCAGTGATATTGATTAGTTGTCAGATTGATACCAGAATCCAACAAGGATAACCTCCACCATTTAAAATGGTCAGATTTAAAAGAAACACGCAAGCCTTACCTCATATACAAGTATTAAAGATCTTTTGACAAAAGTCTTAATATACGATCACTAAGCACCAATGAAAACAGCAGCAGCAATGATGCAATGCCGACATCAAGTCTTTTATCCAAAAATCTTGGATCTTTCCTATTCAACCTTGTTAAGAGCCATTTTTGTGGTCGAAGGCACTGCAACATACGTTTTATAGAATTTATCTCGTGGAGATTCAACCGAACTTTTTTGCTTGCCTTCATTTGGTCACCTAATGCAACCCTTCTCCTTCATCATCCTAGCTTGGGACAAGCAGTGAGAGAACAAGACATTGCGCACATCATGGCAGAATTAAGAAACTGCAGAAGTTAAAAAAGAATAAAACAAGGGTTATTTTCAACATGTATGGCTACTGTAGGATCAATAATAGTATGAAATTTTAGGTTAGAATTCCCCCAAGAATTTTGTTCTTGCAGTCAGTCGATAAATCTCAAGATCTAATGTAGCTTTTCTCCATTCTAGATGCATTACATCGTGAACCACCAGGAGAGTTGAAGACCTGAGCTTGGAAATATAAGGGGAGAGTAATTGGTAAAACCTGACACAGGAATCAAAACCTGGAAGCGGGCACTCTGCACGCACAGTTATTTGTCCCCCCAAAAGAAAACAAATGTTTTACTGTGTCAAGATTTTAGCCTAAAGCATATATATCATGAATGGTCGTCACCATACACACTGTGTTTACAGAAACAGATGATATCACTACAAACATACAAAATGAACCATCCGACTTGGGATCACATCACAATCAACAATCTCAATAATAGAAAAGGAATCAAATATAACATGCTTGAAGTTTTTAACTATTTACAGTCCCTTGCTAAATTAAAGTGGAAATCAAGCAGCAAACTTTATCAGACATAAATTGTTGAAAGAGCATTTTAAATCTGATGCATAAGTCTCACTGTGAAAGAGACAGCATTGGAAGTTGAGATGGTTTTGGCACAAATCTGGGACAAGAAAGTTGGAAAAGCCGCTTTATCATGAGGTAATGCACATTCTGTTTTGGGCATTAATGGATAGACAATGACAAGCATTCAAGATACTGGCATTTTCTGAAGATTCGTCGAAAGATGAACACACAGTCATAACTAGTATAAGCCTAGCCAACTAAAATTACCAAATAGGCAGTCACCAGCCACAAACTTTTGTGTCCCACATGCACGACTGAAGCAGGATTTTGCCGAACTGGGGATGTAAAGGAATAAAACATATAAAATTTGAGGGCAATTGTTGCCTGCATGAAGTTAATAACATGGAAAGGTCATAATATTTTTTAAGGTTAACATGCCTGCTATCATAGTAATAACACAGGTATCGAAACGAGTAGTAGTTTCAAAGAAGAGGTGAGGAGCAGCAGTGAGAGAGGGACCTAATCGTTGCATCCTGGACAGAAGACGCCAACATTGTGTGTGTGGTCGATCTTCCTTCTATCCCCAGTTTGCATTCCCCAATCTTCCATATCCACATTCACAAGGAGTGGTTTTTTCTCTCCAAATCCTGGTAAGTGGTGGGTTGATACCATTTAATTTACACGCATCTGAATATAGGTTACTACTAAATGGGCTGGATTTAGATATATCTGTTGAGTAACTATTTATTATCTTAACATATACTGATGTTATATTTATATCTAATCAATTTTGACAATTAACATTCAATGCTGTCAACCTTGTTGTAACAGTGGGCTTCTAATGCAAGAGATGGCGAGTATAAAGAGAGAAAGATAGTAATATAAGCTGATAGAAATAAAGAGAACAGCATACCAGTATTTAACGTGGTTCGGTCAATGTGACATACGTCCACAGAGAAGACAGCAAGAGGAATCCACTAATCAAAGGGGAGAATAAAAGAAATTACAACTCTAATCTCACTCACCCAAACCCAATGGAACCCAACTCACTAGAGCTTAATAAAGGAAGATAAATGGCAAGAGAAAGGTGAGGATGATACAATATTTAGCAACTCTCTCTTCTCACTTCCTTACTCTTGAAATCTCATGCAATGTGATGCCTATTTATAGGCAAAATTTCTAAACCCCTTCATCACTTCACCCTACATATACATCAAAATCATAGGGTGACTATGATCTTCATAGGGTGGCTAATATCTTCATAGGGTGGCTATTAATGACTTTTAGGAGGCTAGAGATTTCATAGGATGGTTAAGATCTTCATAGGGTGGTTAAGATCTTCACATGCTGGCTAATTGATTATGTGATAAGGTCTAAGATTATGCTTTGGTTTATTTATTAAAGACATATCAACAAATCTCCACCTTGTCTTGAATGAATAACAAATCTCTCCACCTTAATTTGAACTGTATCAAGCGTCCTTTGGATTCTTACTGTCTTCTCTAGTCTCGACGGGCTCAACCTTCACCACTTTGAACACCAAACAATTCGAGACAGTACTGGAACTTGCGCGAAGGTACGGGCTTTGTCATCATATCTGCTGGATTATCTGTAATACTAATTTTCTTAACTTTGATGACTTCAATTTCTCAAATAAATGACACCTGACATCAATGTGTTTGGTTCTCTCATGATACATCTGGTGCTTCGTCAGATGTGTAGCACTCTGGCTGTCACAAAACACCGTAGTTACTCCTTGGTGTAAGCCGAGATCTTCAGCCAAGCCTCTTAACCAAATAGCTTCTTTCACTGCCTCTATAACTGCCATATACTCTGTCTCCGTAGTAGACAAAGTAACTGTCGACTGTAAAGTCTCCTTCCAACTAATGACACTACCTGAAAGAGTGAAAGCATAACCTATCAGAGATCTTCTTCTATCCAAATCGCCCGCAAAATCTGAATCCGAATATCCAGCAATTTTGCAATCAGAATTAGTTTCACTATCAAAACACAGACCAATATTAGTAGATCCTTTTAAATATCACAAAATCCATTTCACTGCCTGCCAATGACCTTTTCCTGGCATGTCCATATATCGAATTACGACACTGACTGCATGTGAAATGTCCGGTCGAGTGTACACCATAACATACATAATGCTTCCAATTGTACTGGCATAGGGAACATGAGACATGTACTTCTTTTCTTCATTAGTTTGAGGAGACAATCTGCTGAAAGTCAAAAATGAGCAGCAAGTGGAGTTTTCATAGGTTTGACATCAAGCATGCCAAATCTCTCCAACACCTTCTCGATGTATTTCTTCTGAGATAGGAACAATTTTCCTTCTTGCTTATTCCTGTGAATTTTCATTCTCAAAATCTTCTTTACTGCTCCCAAATCTTTCATCTCAAACTCTTGTTTGAGTTGAGCTTTCAACTTATCAACTTCAGACATATCTTTAGCTGCAATCAACATGTCATCAACATATAAGAGCAAATATACAAAAGAACCATCATTAAGCTTCCGATGATAAACACAATTGTCATATTTGATCCTAGAATAACCATGCTCAATCATAAAAGTATCAAACCTCAAATATCATTGCCTAGGTGACTGCTTCAAACCATAAAAGATTTCTTTAACCTGCACACATGGTCTTATTTGCCTTCAATAACGAATCCTTCTGGTTGATGCATAAAGATTTGCTCTTCAAGTTCGTCATGAAGAAAGTCTGTTTTCACATCAAGTTGCTCGAGCTCTAGATCGAACCAAACAATCATGGCTAGCAACATGCGAATAGAGGTATGCTTCACAACTGGAGAGAATACTTCATTGAAGTCGACACCCTCTATTTGACTGTAGCCTTTGGCTTGTTGGCCCAAAGGCCCATCACTCTAGTTTTGATGATGATTAACTCATGTAGTTATTGTACTAATGATCTTGTGTTTAATTAGTCTCAGATATTTGATCAAAATCTTAGTTGATGTTTAGTTTCAACAAAGGATTTAAAGTCAAGTTTTGGAGCTAGCACGTGTTGATTCAAGAGCTCGCGCATCAAGATCGCATCATGAACTAAAAGAGAAGTCTAGCTCATTGGATCAAGGTTTAGATCAAGTCAAGAAGAAGAAGAAGATTTTCAATGTGAAGATTTTCAAGAGAAGACTTGTGTTTAGGTTTGTTTGTGGTAAGATTTGTTTTTAGATAAAATGTAAATGATAGATTAGTTGGTGGATTACTCAAGTTCATATACACTCACACACAAGATTTATACGTATTTTCATAAAAGAGTTTTCATTTTGAAAAATACCGGTTTGGTTTTATGATTCAAAATATATATACGTTTTATCAAAAGTGATTTTAGAGTTTAATGTCAAAAACATAGATATTTCATCTTATATGTGTAGTGGATCATATCCATACACACTATACTTCAAAAGTATTTAAAATATCTTGTTTTTGTATTTGGACAAGTTTTGGAAAAATCGATTTTGGAAAATACAGATTTTTGTTTAAGGCAAAAATTCTATATTATAAAAATAATTCAAAATGTTTGTAACATATTTTGATTTTTACTCAAACATATTTGTATATCAAAGTATATTAATGAACTTATTTTTGTAGAATTTATGAGAATTTATGGGATTTTATTAAAGGTAAAAAGATCATGTCTTAATCCCTAAAAATCTGTTGCACTGGCCTTCTGCCGGTCGACCGCACGGTCGACTGAGCCAGAAGTCGGTCGATCGGGCGGCCGACCGATGTGCACAAACGTGCACAGCCTTGGGCCGGTCGACCGCACGGTCGACCGCCAGAGAGCCTCTGCTCTCTGGAAATGGTCCGGTCGATGCGGTCGACCGTGCGGTCGACCGCTGGGTCATTTGCCAGTTTACGGTCGACCGGCCGGTCGACTGCTGGCTCAACGGTCAGAAATCTGACAGTTGGCCGGTCGATCGGGTTGTCGACCGACAGCAAGCAGACCTGCTGATTTGGCCTCCAACGGCCATATTTTGGGAGCATATAAATTGGGCCTCCCTTGGACTGTTTTAGGCAAGATTTTAAGAGAGATTTTGGGCTAGTTTTTTCTACCTTTCTCAGTGTTTATCTCCACTTATTTTAGAGCTAAAACTTTCATATCAAAAGGAGAGTCTTTCAAGAGTGTTTTGAAAAAGAGATTTCTTGAGTTTTTCACCATCAAATCAATCCTAGTTTTCTCACACACACTTGAGCTATCCATTGCTATATTAATCCTATAGGGATCTTTATTGTGAGAGTGTTTTAGGTGATCAAAGTGTTGTGATCACCAAAGTGTTCATCTTTGTATTTTAGGAGGCGGACTTGCGGGTTCGCATTGTTTCGAGCTCTAGTGAGAGCTCGGTGTAGAGGTGCGGCCTTGGCAAGATAGTATGCTTGCGGTGTGTAGTTCTTGCGGGAACAAGAGAGGGACTAGTGAGTCCAAGGAGTTCTAGTCTGAACTCGTTGTAGGTGTTGCGTCACTGAGTGATCCGGAGGGATCGATTCTAGTGGAAATCTTTTATAGTGTTGAAGGCGGGGACGTAGAGCAAGAGTGCTCGAACCTCGAAACAAATCTCCCGTGTTTGCGATTGCTCACTCTCTATCTCTCACTTGTGTTTAAATCTTGCTTGCTTACGTTGCTTACATCTTTATATGCTTGATATATATTGTGTCTTATTATTGTATGCTTGGGATTGTTTGCTCACACTTGTATTCAACCAAGAGAGCCATAGCGGCACCTTAACTCTTATCTAAAGGAATCTTGAGGAGATAGTCCAGAGCCCTTCACCGGGAACTCAGCTACACTATTGTATTATACCTTGTGTGTTTAGCTTCATAATTTTTAGTTTGCATAAATAGTTTTTATTCCGCATTAATTCATCATTAGATTAGTTAGTCACCTATTCACCCCCTCTAGGTGATTTCAATTGGTATCAGAGCCTGGTGCTCTTGATTTGGGTCTAACAACTTAGAGTTAAAGATCCTTATTTTTTGGCTAATCACAATATTTATACACACACATAGATTTCATGTCACCTCCCACTTTTGATATTCTTAACATCCAAACTTGGAAAGTTAAGATTTCAATGTACCTCAAAGCCTTAGGGATTCATGTCTATTTTGTCACTATTAAAGATTCATATTGTTTAAATGGCAAAAATCTTGAGGCTAATGCAAAAGCCATCAATGCATTAAAGAGTATCCTAAATGATAAATATTTATCTAGGGTTGCTAATTTTGATTCGACTTTTGTAGTATGGAACACTATGGTCTCCCTTGGTGAACAAAAGAAATATTATGCGGGGAGCGACTCGGACGATGAAAGTGATGCTTCCAACATGTGTTACATGATCCAAGGGGGTAACCCCCTTGAGGTAAATTCTGAATCCGAGCTTGATGAGGATGTTGACATGTCTTATGATGATCTTACTTCATTTTGTTAACAACTTCTTGAAAAATATGATTTACTTAAAAAGGACCATATAAGATTGAAAATTAAATATGAGTCCATTTCAAAAGAAAAAGATTCTTTTCAAAATAAATTGGAAAACATTTCTAAAGAAAACGAATCTTTGGAAAGGAGAATATTTCCTTGTTTTCTAAATTAAATGATATTTGTGAAGAAAATAATTCTTTGAAAAATAAAATTAATTTGGTGAAAAAAGAAAAAGAAATTGTTTTAGAAGAAAATAACTTTTTGAAAAGAAAAATTGTTTCAAAAGAAAAAGAAAATATTTCTAAAAAGAAAAAGATTGTTGATTCTCATACTTGTCATGCTCTTCATGCTACCATTGATAAAAATGAGATTTAATTTTTGAAATATAGAATAGATTGTTTGAGCTCAACCTTGAGCAATTGTGCATTTAATCATAATAGATTAGAAATCATGTTTCAAAAGAAACAAGCTCCACATGTTCATGCACATCACCCACAACACACATATGCACACTTTGCACATCATGATCACACTCACTCACATGTGCATTCTAGAGTGTACAAATGTACACATTATGGCCGCAAAGGCCATTTAGCAAAGTTTTGTTATGAAGATAAACCATATTAATTTTGCTAATAAAAATGTTTGGATTCCAAATAATGCTAACCCCCGTGGACCCAAAGAAAATGGGTACCATAATCCCCACCACTTGTATTTGATGTAAGTGTGGGTTCTCACATGACGTGAGAGAGTTGGTGCCTTGGTGGTGGATGCATGAGCTAGATGGACACACATTTGATGCACCGCTATCAAGGGAGTTTGGTGGGAGGACCACTATGGTTTGGAGATATAGAGATGTGCCCTAATGGTTTTGGTAACTATTTCTAGCTCCTCATATGTTTACATACTTTTAGATTATTTATTTCTCAGCATGTTTAGGTTCTTCATGTTCATTATGGTTAAATGAAATGTTAATTAGACTTGTGATATACATATATAGTATTTGAGATACACTCATATTTATATGGATTTATATTTTTGTGTTCTCACTACAGTTTAGCTATGTTGTTGTATATTCTAATCTAATACATGTGTATTTATATAATGATCATGTTTTGATTTATGCTTCATGTGGTGAATACATGTTTAGATGTAGTTCTCATCAAAACCTGTGTTTATACTTGTACAAGTAGTGAGCAACAATTGATTCTTATATGTTTGTACTTCATTGCTCATTTGTACTCCTTACATGTACATGTATAATCTAGTTTTGATGATTCCCTCATTTACACTTATTTTACCTATCTTTGTATATGCTTTACTTTATGTATATGTAATTTTTGTTCAAAACTAATAAATATAGATATATACCCTTGAGTCACTTGCCTTCATGCAAATACCATTATGGACTCTTTTGTGTTTGAGATATGTATGCATATTTTTAGTCTTGGATAAAACATACATATACCTTGAAGTTAGTTTTCAATGAAAAATAAATTTTCATGATTTTTCATGCTTTTGATAAAACAATTTTATGTTTGTTTTGAGCTTCATTGATCATTTTCATGAAAATGCTATTTACATAACCTTTGTGTACTCACATTATTTTTGTTTACTCATGATTTTATTTCATGAGCACATTTTTGAGCTTTATCGATTTCGAGTGTCAACTTTTGTGTATTTGGTATATTTCATGAGATATACATGTTTCGGTTTCATATTTGAAGGATCTTTTCAAAATTATTTAAACTAGTTATTTATTCTTCAATGGGTAGAGTTTTCAAATTATGCAAAATATTTTCAAACTCTTATTTTTTTTAAAACTCCTACCAACCCTTTAAAGGGCGGATGGATGGGTGTCCATGCCTTGTATGCATTATTGAACATCTATTTTAACATGTGCATGAATAGGGTGAATAAATATGGGATATACACATATACTTGATGAAACTTTATCTTTGTATACTCATATTTGTTTCTACATATGTATGCTTCAAATTTCAATAATATCAATTTTTACTGGTATTTTCTTTTTCATACATATATATGTTTTGATTGTGCTTGATTTAAAATATTCTTACTTGTTTAAAGCACAAATTATATTTATGCTAAGCTTGACTTAAAATTAAATATAGATTGGTATCCTTATAAGCTTATGCATTATTTTCAATTGGTACTTCAATTGATATTTTATTTGGTATCAAAATTTGCAATATTTCAACTTCTATAGGTATCAAAATTTACCATATGTTTCAATTGATAAAATATAAAATATTTTACTTTCATTTGGTATCAATATTTACAATGTTTAAATTTCAATTGGTATCAAAATTCTCAATGTTTCAATTTCATTTGGTATCAAAATGTACCCTATGTTTTCAATTGATATCTAAAATGTTTTTACTTTAGGGGTTGTTTGGATTCAAGGAATTGGGTGGAAGTGAGGAAGTGGGAAGTGTCTTTTCTCATTTCCGTTGTTCATCCAAACACCAGAAAAAGAAAATAGAAAAAGTTTTTTTTCCTTTTCTCTTTTCTCTTTTACACAACCATTTCTTCACTTCTAGAGTGCTACAGTTAATTTTGTGGTCATATAAATCTCATTTGTAATAAGTTGTAGCACAAAACAGTTAATTTTTGGCTCATGTAAATCTCACTTGCATTCTAATTACAGTCTAATTTTTATTTTTCTTAATTAATTTTTATTTTAATATAATTTTGCTGTCAACTTTATGGTCAACTTTTCTACTTTCAATTCCTCATTACCATCCAAACACCGGAAAAGACATAACATTTTATAAACCACACTTCCCAACAACATTCAAACACTAGAAAACTTACTAACCAGTTCCTAAGTTTCAAAGGAATTATTACCACTTCCTCACTTCTTCACTTTCTCACTTCCTCCTTAACCAAACAGGCCATTAATTGGTATCAAAAATGTTTTTACCTTCATTGGTATCAAAAATTTGTTTTGTTAACTTAAGAGAATTCAAAATTTTGGGTTTGAGAAATTTCAAAATTTTACTTTAAGTATTATCAAAAAATGACTTAAAAATATTTTGATATATATTTTTTATATGCAAGGGGAGCTTAACATCTCTTCTATACATAGATTCATGTTGAGTGTATCTTATATTGAGAAGCTTGACATCTCTCCTTTATGTGATACACGTGTGTAGGGGGCTTAACATCTTCACTTATGCATTATATATTATGCTTTATGTGAGTTAGAGTTTTGTCATCCCTTCTTCATGTAATGTATGTATGCAGAAAAGCTAACTTACTGTCTTCCTCTTCATGAATGTATATCGCATATATATCTTTATTGTTGTTTTGTTTTCACCCATTTGTTGATGATTGACAAAAAAAGGGGAGAATGATTTTGAGTTTATATATGCATATTTACAATTTGAGTTTATGTTTAAACAAAAAGAGGGAGAAGGATTTTGAAAGTTTATTCAAAACGGGGGAGAAAGGTTTTTTTGGAAAAGAATTTTTGATTTATGATGTTTCTCTCACCTTGTTTATGCATATATACTTGTTTAATTTTATACACTTCATTGAATATCTATTTGTTATTGTTATGCATGAGTTAAGGGGGAGCTTCTATGAAGCTTAACTTTAATCCATGTATATATTGTTGGAACTTACTTTTGATGAAGACATTTGTGAAGCCATATCATTTGGAGCTCTATCACAAGCCTATTCAAGAGTTCTTCATGATCAAGACTTCCCAAAGAGAGTTGGTAATGATATGTATTGTAATGGTTAAATAGCATGTTAAAAGCCTTGACACATACACACATATCATAGCCTATTAGTCGACTTGTAGTTTTCTGTAGTCGACTTATACTTGGTATAGTCGACTTACACATTTCCCTAGTCGACTATAGTTTTGTCCTACAAGATCCCAACTCTCTGTTTGTCTCTGTTAGTTGACTTAACAGAATACCTAGTCGACTAATAGACATTTATAGTCGACTTATACTTTCCCCTAGTCGACTAATAGATGGCCTAGTCAACTTATAATATAGTTCTGGTCGACTTGGGTCAGTTTTCAGAAACTTGTCCTTTGAGTTTATCATGACCTAGTCGACTTGGTCTTCTCTATAGTCGAGTAACCCAGTGAAATTTGCCTACCCTAGTTGACTAACCCAAATGTCAAGTCAACTAATGTCAGTTTCTGACTGTTAGACAGTTTCTGTTTTCTGGTATTTCCTTCAACGTTATCTAACGTTTAAACATTCAAAATGGTCCTAATAACTATCCTAACTAACCCTAGAGTTCAGCTATAAATAGGGTTGTTATCTTAGGCTAAATATACCAATTCAAGTATATAGTTTTCAGCCCCAAAACTCTGAAAAATATTCTGTTTTTCTGAAAACTATTCCCACTTCCAGATTCTTCACCAATTCCTACTCTTTTGTGAAGATCTCTGAAAGTCCACCTATACTAGCCCTTGTCCACGATCACATACTGAATCAAGGCTTATAGGGAAGGTTGTAATCACTCAAAGGAAGCATTGTATAAGAGCGTCTTCTTGGTGTAGAAGAGAGGTTGTACAAGGTGGTTTGTTCTCTTGGTTGTAAGAGAAGTTGTACACATTTGGCAAAGGGGATTTGTCAAGTGGTGTACAAGGTGTTGATTTTGGGTGTACAAAGTCAAGGATAAAGGAAAATCTCAAGCGGGAGGCTTGGGGACTGGATGTAGGTCACGAGGACCGAACCAGGATAAATCACTTGTGTTTGCAATTGTTATCTTTTCTGTGATTTGTTTTTCCTTATTTGCAAGTACGTTTATTTCCTTTATACTAATATTCTTGTGAGTGTTGACTTCGTATATTAGATCCACAATTGGCATCATATCGGGACCAACAATTGGTATCAGAGCCCTGCATACCTAGTCAACAATTTACAAGAATGGCAACGGAGTTCCCTTCGTCACAATTCAAAGAAGGACATTCTACACAACGTCCACCGCTATTTGACGGATCCAACTACAACTATTGGAAGTGTAGAATGAAGATCTACTTGCAATCGTTCAACTATGATCTTTGGAACATTGTAGAAGCACCATACACCAAACCGGCAACCCACTACAACGCTTGGAGTGATGATCAAAAGAAGAATGCGAACCTTGACGCCAAAACGATGAATGCCTTGTTCTGTGCCTTAACCAAAGAAGAGTTCAACCGTGTATCAACAACCACTTCTGCAAATCAAATATGGCACACACTTCAGGTAACACACGAAGGCACAAATAAAGTTAAAGAATCTAAGATTTTTGTTCTTATTCACAGGTTTGAACTATTCAAAATGAAGGAGAATGAAACCATCTCAGAAATGGTTACAAGATTCACCGACATAACCAATTCCTTAGCATTCCTTGGAAAGGAATACACCCAAATAGAAAAAGTTCGCAAGATCCTTCGTGCACTAACACAAATTGGGAGAAGAAGACAACTGCAATAGAAGAAGCGAATGATCTCTCAACAATGACATTAGAAAACCTTATTGATAATCTAATGGCATATGAAGTGCAACTCGAAAAAGAAAGAAGGATGAACAATAATCTCTCTCAAAGAAGAAAGAACTTGACTTCCATGCATCCTCCGATACGGAAAATTCAGATGACGATGAAGAGGAAATGGCAGTGCTTTCAAGAAAATTCAGAAGATTCTTGAAGCAAGGTAAGTTTAAATGTTTTAATTGCAATAAAACAGGTCATATGAAGAAGGATTGCCCATTGCTAAAAACAAAGGTAAATACAAGAGCAAAAAGTTCAGAAAGAAGAAAGACTACCAAGCATCATGGGAAAACAGTGATTCATCTTCCTCTGACGAAGAAGAAACCACTGAACATGCCAACATCTGTTACATGACGCTAGAAGAAGATGAGGTACAATATACTGAACTTTTAAAAGCATTCCATGAATTATTCAATGATCTAAAAAATGAAAAAATGAAGAATAAAGTTTTATCAAAGGAAAATGAAAAACTTTTCAAAGAAAATTCATGTTATGTCTCTCAAGTTTCTTCTATAAATTCTCAAAAAGATGATTTTGAAAAAGTGATATCATCATTGAAAAAGGATAATGAGAATTTTATAAAAGAAAATATTTTGCTTAAAAAGGAAACTGTGTCTTTAAATGAAAGAATTTCTGTGTTAGATAAAGACATATCAGTTTTCAAAATGAAATATGAAGAAATTTTGAAAAATGTGACTAAGTTTAATCAAGGAAAAGAAAAATTGAATGATTTGTTATCATATCAAAAGATGTCACATAATCATTATGGTCTTGGATTTTATGAAAAATCTTCATATGTTAGTAATCCATATAATTCTTTTATGAAAAGAAAGTCTGATAATAGTTCAAAAAGAATTAAGAATAAGTTTATATGGATTCCTAAAAACTTAAACATATTTGACAAAAATACTTATATTGCATCATACATACATGATATATGTAATTCATGCAATTATGTGTATACTAACAAATGGAAACCAAATTCAAATTAGGTTTGGTCTCCTAAAGGTTAATACTTTACTCTTATGATTGGTACCATCTAACGTTTATCTTTCAGGTACCATATAAGAAGTTTGATACGGACAATACTTCAAATATTTATGATATATTTGTTGCAGGGGGAGAACACAAGTGTTTCTATATCTGTTATAACCCATTTTCTGCAGGGGAGAAAATATAACTTATTTTCTGTAGGGGGAGCATTCGTGCACACAAAGTGTCATCATCAAAAAGGGGAGAATGTTGGAACTTGCTTTTGATGAAGACATTTGTGAAGCCATATCATTTGAAGCTCTATCACAAGCCTATTCAAGAGTTCTTCATGATCAAGACTTCCCAAAGAGAGTTGCTAATGATATGTATTGTAATGCTTAAATAGCATGTTAAAAGTCTTGACACATACACACATATCATAACCTATTAGTCGACTTGTAGCTTTCTGTAGTCGACTTATACTTGGTATAGTCGACTTACACATTTCCCTAGTCGACTATAGTTTTGTCCTACAAGATCCCAACTCTCTGTTTGTCTCTATTAGTCGACTTAACAGAATACCTAGTCGACTAATAGACATTTATAGTCGACTTATACTTTTCCCTAGTTGACTAATAGATGACCTAGTCGACTTATAATATAGTTCTGATCGACTTGGTTCAGTTTCCAAAAGCTTGTCTTTTGAGTTTATCATGACCTAGTCGACTTGGTCTTCTCTATAGTCGACTAACCCAGTGAAATTTGCCTACCCTAGTCGACTAACCCAAATGTCAAGTCAACTAATGGCAGTTTCTGACTGTTGGACAATTTCTGTTTTCTGGTATTTCCTTCAACGTTATCCAACGTTTAAACATTCAAAATGGTCCTAATAACTATCGTAACTAACTCTAGAGTTCAGCTATAAATAGGGTTGTTATCTTAGGCTAAATATACCAATTCAAGTATATAGTTTTCAGCCCCAAAACTCTGAAAAATATTCTGTTTTTCTGAAAACTATTCCCACTTCCAGATTCTTCACCAATTCCTACTCTTTTGTGAAGATCTCTGAAAGTCCACCTATACTAACCTTGTCCACGACCACATACTGAATCAAGGCTTATAGGAAAGGTTGTAATCACTCAAAGAAGCATTGTACAAGAGAGTCTTCTTGGTGTAGAAGAGAGGTTGTACAAGGTGGTTTGTTCTCTTGGTTGTAAGAGAAGTTGTACACATTTGGCAAAGGAAATTTGTCAAGTGGTGTGAAAGGTGTTGATTTTGGTGTACAAAGTCAAGGATAAAGGAAAATCTCAAGCGGGAGGCTTGGGGACTGGATGTAGGTCACGAGGACCGAACCAGGATAAATCACTTGTGTTTGCGATTGTTATTTTTCTGTGATTTGTTTTTTCTTATTTGCAAGTACGTCTATTTCCTTTATACTAATATTCTTGTGAGTGTTGACTTCGTATATTAGATCCACAATTGGCATCATATCGGGACCAACATATATAACTCCATGAGTTTTATCATCATCTAAAAGGGGGAGATTGTTGGCCCAAAGGCCCATCGCTCTAGTTTTGATGATGATTAACTCATGTAGTTATTGTACTAATAATCTTGTGTTTGATTAGTCTCAGATATTTGATCAAGATCTTAGTTTGTGTTTAGCTTCAACAAAGGATTTAAAGTCAAATTTTGGAGCTGGCACGTGTTGATTCAAGAGCTCGCGCATCAAGATCGCATCATGAACTCAAAGAAGAGTCTAGCTCACTGGATCAAGGTTTGAACTAAGTCAAGAAGAAGAAGAAGATTTTTAATGTGAAGATTTTCACGAGAAGACTTGTGTCTAGGTTTGTTTGTGGTAAGATTTGTTTTTAGATAAAATGTAAAGGATAGATTAGTTGGTGGATTGCTCAAGTTCATATACACTCACACACAAGATTTATACGTGTTTTCATAAAAGAGTTTTCATTTTGAAAAATACCGGTTTGATTTTTATGATTCAAAATATACATATGTTTTATCAAAAGTAATTTTAGAGCTTAATGTCAAAAACATAGATATTTCATCTTATATGTGTAGTGGATCATATCCATACACACTATGCTTCAAAAGTGTTTAAAATATCTTATTTTTGTATTTGGAGAAGTTTTAGAAAAATCGATTTTGGAAAATGCAAATTTGTGTTTAAGGAAAAAATTCTATATTATAAAATAGTTCAAATGTTTGTAACATGTTTTGATTTTTACTCAAACATGTTTGTATATCAAAGTATATTACTGAACTTATTTTTGTAGAATTTATGAGAATTTATGGAATTTTATTAAAAGTAAAAAGACCATGTTTTAATCCCTAAAAATCTGTTGGACTGGCCTTCTGCCGGTCGACCGCACGGTCGACCGAGCCAGAAGTCGGTCGACTGGGTGGTCGACCGATGTGCATAAACGTGCACAGCCTTGGGCCGGTCTACCGCCAGAGAGCCTCTGCTCTCTGAAAATGGTCCGGTCGACCGGGCGTTGACCGCTGGGTCATTTGCTAGTTTACAGTCGACCGGCCGGTCGACCGCTGGCTCAACGATCAGAAATCTAACCGTTGGCCGGTCGACCGGGGGGTCGACCGAAAGCAAGCAGACCTGCTGATTTGGCCTCCAACGGCCATATTTTGGGAGCCTATAAATTGGGCCTCCCTTGGACTGTTTTAGACAAGATTTTAAGAGAGACTAATTTTTTTTATCTTTCTCAGTGTTTATCTCCACTTATTTTAGAGCTAAAACTTCCATATCAAAAAGAGAGTTTTTCAAGAGTGTTTTGAAAAAAAAGATTTCTAGAGTTTTTCACCGCCAAATCAATCCTAGTTTTCTCACACTCACTTGAGCTATCCATTGCTATATCAATCCTACAGGAATCTTTGTTGTGAGAGTGTTTTGGGTGATCAAAGTGCTGTGATCACCAAAGTGTTCATCTTTGTATTTGAGGAGGCGGACTTGCGGGTTCGCGTTGTTTCGAGTTCTAGTGAGAGCTCGGTGTAGAGTTACGGCGTAGTGTGCTTGCGGTGTGTAGTTCTTACGAGAACAAGAGAGGGACTAGTGAGTCCAAGGAGTTCTAGCGTGAACTCGTTGTAGGTGTTGCGACACCGAGTGATCCGGTGAGATCGATTCTAGTGAAAATCCTTCATAGTGTTGAAGGCGGAGACGTAGAGCAAGAGTGCTCGAACCTCGAAATAAATTTCTCGTGTTTGCGATTGCTCACTCTCTATATCTCACTTGTGTTTATATCTTACTTGCTTACTTTGCTTACATCTTTATATGCTTGATATATATTGTGCCTTATTGTTGTATGCTTGGGATTGTTTGCTCACACTTGTATTCAACCAAGAGAGTCATAGCGCACCTCAACTCTTATCTAGAGGAATCTTGAGGAGATAGTCCAGAGCCCTTCACCGGGAATTCGGCTACATTCTTGTGTTATACCTTGTGTGTTTAGCTTCATAATTTTTAGTTTACATAAATAGTTTTTATTCCACATTAATTCATCATTAAATCAGCTAGTCACCTATTCACCCCCTCTAGGTGATTTTATGGCTACCAAGCGTGCTTGTATCTTACAGACTCAGCACGAGAAATTCCTTCTTTCTTCTTAAAGATCCATTTGCATCCAATAATTTTCTGTCCCCTGAGCGCTTCACTAACTCCCATGTTTGGTTCTTGTGAAGAGATTCTATCTCTTCAGTCATAGCAACAATCCATTCTGCAGCTTTATCAAAACTGATAGCCTCATTGTAGGTGGAAGGCTATGGAATCTCAATGGTGTAATACCCCGTTTCCAGAATACGTACCTTGTTGCGTATTCAGCTTTTCAGTCGTATTCTTCGTTTTACTTCCCGTATTTAATCAATTTTAATTTCAAATATCATTTCCTAATATATTAGATTTTATGTGATTTTCTGGAATTTTCTGGAATTAAAATGAATTTCTTCAAAACCGGTGTCGACCAACGCCGCTGATCAATTTTCTGATTTTTATTTTCCAAACTGTTAGGAATTTCCAGAAAGTCCTTTAGACTTTATGAATGAGGATCATCTTTCTTAACTAAAGCCTTTTTCTGAGAATTTTACGATTTTTACGAAAATTCTTACGGAGTCGGTAAATTACTGGTTCCGGGATTTTTATAATTAAAATTATAAGGTATTTCTCAAAAAGGATTTCCTTTTAAGTCTTCTTATATTATGATAGATTTTTGGTGAAAATTAGGAGTCGTTCCGAGATACTTGAAATTCGGACGATTTCGGTATTTTCCGAAATGTTTTCCGTGTACGTGACTTTAACCCGGGAACCCGTGTTTTCAATATTTTAATCTTTCGAGTTAGAGAAAATATCTTCTCTTTTTATAATTTCTTCTCCTTTTTCTTTTTCTTTTTCCTTTCTTCTTTTCTTTCCAACAAAATTCTCAAAATATCTCTTCCAAAATATCTAAAATCCCACCCACTTCCTCATTAATACCCTCATAAACTCTTCATCTCCATGGCCGGCCACCATTGGCAAGGGAAACACCTCATCCCCACTCTTTTGCAAATAAACCCCCTCTTTTATTTATTTACACTTCCTTTACAAAATCCAAACCCTATTTAAACAAAATCCTTTACATTTTATTCTTCTTCTTCACTTCACCAAGAAACCAACCTTCACACAATCTCTCTCCTTCTCCAAAGCAAACCCTAGGTGTTCTCTTCCATCTCAAGCAACTACCACTTCGTTGATTTGGGATCGTCCAGGTTATCGCCGAGAATCAAGTTGTGATTCGGCTCTTTCGGACGCGCGTAGAAATTCCAATCGCCGTTCGAGGTGAGTATATTTACTCACCAAGACTATAATATTCCTAGTATATTTGTGTTGATAGATCATGTCACTTTATGTTATAAAAATCATATTTTTATCCATCCAAAACACCCACCACAAAATCTGATTTTTCAGAACAGACCACAGCCTATTTCAGAACTCCCGGTCGACCGGCCCAGGGGGGGCAGTCGACCGATATGCACAAACGTGCACAGATTTGGGCTAGCGGTCGACCGGTTAACCAACCAGTCGACCGGCTTAGGAGACCTGGAGCTCACCTGGAGCTCACATTCGGTACGGTCGACCGGCAGTCGACCGGTACTCGACCGCCAGTGCAAAGCCCAGTCGACCGGCAGTCGACCGGTCAATTCTGGAGCTCACGCACTTTGCCAGTCGACCGGCAGTCGACCGGCGGTACCCTACCGCCTTCACAATTCCCGGTCGACCGGAAGTCGACCGGAGGTCGACCGATAGGCTAAACCTGGGCAGAATTCTGTTTCCTTTTCTGTTTTAAATTTTGATCTTACATTGATACATATGTGATATGTTAATCTTGTTTATGCTTCATAATTGCTACCACATGACATGTTACTTGGTGGACATCACCACTTATACTTCATGACTTGATATCATGTATTTTCATGTTAGAACTTGTTATTGATACGTATCTCCCCCACTTTATCATGCCATCATTTATACCAAGCATGATACACTCGACTTTTTGCATAAAATGGACCAACTTATACATGGGTCGGGGGGGAAACATGCGGATATCGATATGTGTTCGTGTTTACAGTGGCTTTAGGTATATTGTACAATCATGTTTCCGGTCTGACCTGAGGGCCTCCAGGGGACCGAGGGGAGAGCTGGCTCCCTTATTCCTTACTTCATTATTATAAAGGGCATTCATAAGTCCCTCCTGGATAGGCTCGCGGCTGTTTCCGTCTCCATGCAGCGGAATACCCTTGACCGTGGTCCCGGGCAAGCACGGGACCCACTGTAAACATAGTTCGTTGATACAACCGCTATTTCCAATAACAACCTTGTATTACTAGGATATGGATGTATGTGTGTGGGATGTACACTCAAACACATACCTAGATATCACAGTAAGACAAGTAATAATAATAAGGTATTACTTGTAGATCTCTTGCATTAGGACTTGTCTTTTATGCTTATATCTTATTATTCTATCTTAATTACATGTCCTTTAGCCACTTGGCCACAGCTTGTTTATTATTATATGTCTTGATTCCTTGGATTTGCATATTCAGATTCCGAGACCTGGAACGAAGTGGATCCTTCCACGGAAGATCAGGCATACTTCAGTGAGCAGGCTGACCAGCTCTTCTAGTTCCCTCGTGCCGTACTCTTCATTTTGGCTCACGCGTTTCCATTTCTTACGTGAGCACCTTGTGTAAAGCTTTGTATATATTCTTTTGGACTTGGTTGTGAAAACAAAACACTTGTAAAGTGTAACAGTTATCATAACTTGTATAACTTTGTATTTGTACTTTCTAGTTGGCATATGAATATACCACGCTTTGTGTTATACTCTGATTCTGTATTG
Source organism: Agave tequilana (assembly GCA_038442645.1). Classification (NCBI taxonomy): domain Eukaryota; kingdom Viridiplantae; phylum Streptophyta; class Magnoliopsida; order Asparagales; family Asparagaceae; genus Agave; species Agave tequilana. The sequence goes on from JAVJIF010007976.1 coordinate 77,359, forward strand.
TACTTTTATGCTTAGCGTATATACGTGGGGCAGTTCTGACCTACGTATATACGTCGCAGTGACGTGTCCGTATCCGCAGGATCGGGGCGTTACAGGTTGGTATCAGAGCCAGGTTTCGATCCTGGGACCTGTGGGTTATGGGCCCACCACTTCCGCTGCGCCACTCTGATACACATGACATGTTACTTGGTGGACATCACCACTTATACTTCATGACTTGATATCATGTATTTTCATGTTAGAACTTGTTAATTGATACGTATCTCCCCACTTTATCATGCCATCATTTATACCAAGCATGATACACTCGACTTTTTGCATAAAATGGACCAACTTATACATGGGTCGGGGGGGAAACATGCGGATATCGATATGTGTTCGTGTTTACAGTGGCTTTAGGTATATTGTACAATCATGTTTCCGGTCTGACCTGAGGGCCTCCAGGGGACCGAGGGGAGAGCTGGCTCCCTTATTCCTTACTTCATTATTATAAAGGGCATTCATAAGTCCCTCCTGGATAGGCCTCGCGGCTGTTTCCGTCTCCATGCAGCGGAATACCTTGACCGTGGTCCCGGGCAAGCACGGACCCACTGTAAACATAGTTCGTTGATACAACCGCTATTTCCAATAACAACCTTGTATTACTAGGATATGGATGTATGTGTGTGGGATGTACACTCAAACACATACCTAGATATCACAGTAAGACAGTAATAATAATGGTATTACTTGTAGATCTCTTGCATTAGGACTTGTCTTTTATGCTTTATATCTATTATTATTCTATCTTAATTACATGTCCTTTAGCCACTTGGCCACAGCTTGTTTATTATTATATGTCTTGATTCCTTGGATTTGCATATTCAGATTCCGAGACCTGGAACGAAGTGGATCCTTCCACGGAAGATCAGGCATACTTCAGTGAGCAGGCTGACCAGCTCTTCTAGTTCCCTCGTGCCGTACTCTTCATTTTGGCTCACCGCGTTTCCATTTCTTACGTGAGCACCTTGTGTAAAGCTTTGTATATATTCTTTTGGACTTGGTTGTGAAAACAAAACACTTGTAAAGTGTAACAGTTATCATAACTTGTATAACTTTGTATTTGTACTTTCTAGTTGGCATATGAATATACCACGCTTTGTGTTATACTCTGATTCTGTATTGTACTTTTATGCTTAGCGTATATACGTGGGGGCAGTTCTGACCTACGTATATACGTCGCAGTGACGTGTCCGTATCCGCCAGGATCGGGGCGTTACAGGTTGGTATCAGAGCCTAGGCTCTCAAACCTAAAGTACAATAAGTGGCAAATTCTAGTAATTTGTCTTATGCCAATTACAACGTACAAAGTTATAGAGTCCTTCCTGATTCTTCATTAATCAATTCCTTCGTATCCTAAACTCCTTTCAATTGTTTCCAATTCCAGTTAGCATTCGATATGGAGAGGCGATCGGTCGTAACAACGTCGGGCAGGTCCCGAATGGACCCGTAGGCGGAGAGAATGCTGAGGTCCTGCAGATCATTCAGACTATGCTGGGGAACCAGCAGCAGCAGATGGACAATCAGCAGCAGCAGACCGAGCTCCTTAGGCAAGAGCTAGCAGCCCCGAAGGAACAGAAGCCGGGAATGTCTCGGATTTCAGGAGATTGCAGCCTGCGATATTCACGGGGAGTGAGAAGCCATTGGAGGCGGAACAATGGTTGACGGACACGACTGACCTGCTGAACGCAGCCCGTGTCCCGCAGGAGAGCCAAGTTGAAGTCGCTAAGATCCAGCTGAAAGACATAGCGCGGACTTGGTGGCTTGCAGAGGAGGCCCGCTTGGAGAAGCCCGTTACTTGGGACGCCTTCTCCAAGAGTTTTCTACCGCCGTTTCTTCCCTGCAACGGCGCAGAAAGAGATGGAGGAGCAATTCATCAGGCTCCAGCAGGGGATCAAGTCTGTGGACGAGTATGCCGCAGACTTCCTTAGACTCAGCCGTTTTCGCTCCTTATATGGTGACAGATGAAGAGAAGCGAGCGAGCAGGTTTTCAGCAGGGTCTTCAGATGAGGATTCAGATGTACCTGATGCCCCAGCAGCTGAAGACCTATGCAGATGTTCTCTCTATCGCTCGGGAAGTCGAGCGTGGGTTTGAGAGGACGCAGGGGGATCAGATGAGACAGCAGGCTATGAAGAGGCCCTTTGTGCCAATGGGAAGAGGAGGCCCGTTCAGAGCAGCCAAGGTACAGATGAGGCAACCCTTTAGGCCAGCTCCTTACCAGCCAGGGCCTATCTGCAACTTCTGTCTGAAACCTGGTCACACTCGAGCAAATTGCCGTAGGGCGAATGGGTGGTGCCTGATATGTGGTTCAAGAGATCATCCGATGGAGGCTTGTCCCCATAGGAGAACGGGGATGGTTGGTCAAGCTATGCCGGCACTACCAGGACCGAGTGGACAGCGGGCAGTACCAGGGCCACTTGAGCAGAGAAGCCAGGGACCGGTGATGAGGAGAGCACCCCTTCCTCCACAGCATATGATTCGCCCAGTGCAGAGAGGAGGTAGGACAGCAGCCGGGCGTGGCAGAGGTCAGGCTTACAACCTGACAGAGGCAGAGGCTGAGGCTTCAGAGGAAGTGATTACAGGTAACATCAGAGTACACTCAAAGCCTGTTCTCGCTTTATTCGACTCTGGTGCATCCCATTGTTACATCTCAGATAAATTTGTGGCTATACATTCTATTCCTGTTAGATTATTAGACCACAAATGGGAGATAAGTACAGGGAATGGGGTAGTCTTATCATCTAGAGTGTGTACTGATTGTCCAGTGGAACTATGTGACAAGGTCTTAGCCATAGATATGCTCGTGCTCGACACTAAAGGGTACGACGTGATCTTAGGCATGACTTGGCTTAGTCAGTACTACGCTGTGATTGATTGTAGGGAGAAGAAGATCAAGTTTAGAATTCCCCTTCAGCCTGAGTTTCAGTTTAGTGGAGAAGTGAAGTCCACTAAGGGAAAGCAGATCATTTCTTCGGAGGTTCAGAAGCAGAAGGTGCCAGTGTGGGATGAATTCCCGGAGGTGTTTGCTGAGATCACAGGACTGCCACCTGTCAGGATGATTGAGTTCTCCATCGAGACTATTCCAGGAGCAGCACCTATATCTAAAGCTCCGTACAGATGGCACCGACGGAGTTAGAAATCCTGAAGAAGCAGCTACAGGAGTATTCAGATAAAGGACTGATCAGGCCAAGTGCTTCACCGTGGGGAGCTCCAGTACTATTGGCCAATAAGAAGGATGGTAGCAAGAGACTTTGTATCGATTATAGAGAATTGAACAAAGTCACCATCAAGAACAGGTATCCCCTTCCCAGGATTGATGATTTATTTGATCAGCTTCATGGAGCCCGTGTATTCTCCAAGTTGGACTTACAGTCGGGTTACCATCAGCTGGGGGTAAAGAAGGAGGATATACCGAAGACGGCATTTAGGACCCGATACGGCCACTATGAGTTTCTAGTAATGCCTTTCGGAGTCACTAATGCCCCTGCAGTGTTTATGGACTTGATGAACCGAGTGTTCTCGCCCTTCTTGGATCAGTTTGTTGTTGTTTTCATCGACGACATCTTGATCTATTCAAAGAACAACCGGGAGCAATGAAGAACACTTAAGAATTGTGTTGCAGACACTTCAGCAGGAACAGCTTCATGCCAGAGGAGTAAGTGTGAATTCTGGCTGGACAGTATAGCATTCCTCGGACATGTGGTGTTCAGCAGAAGGTATCTCAGTTGATCCGAGTAAGGTCCAGGCAGTAAGGGATTGGCCAGTTCCGAGGACTTGACGGAGATAAGAGTTTTTCTTGGACTAGCTGGCTATTACAGACGCTTCGTCCAGGATTTCTCTCAGGATTGCAGCTCCGTTAACCCAGCTTACCCGGAAAGGAGTAAAGTACATTTGGACAGAGGAGTGTGATGCAGCCTTCGAGCAGTTGAAACAGAAGCTCATTTCGGCTCCCATCTTGAGAACTCCCTCAGGAGAGGAGGAATGGTCATCTTTAGTGATGCTTCAGGTAAAGGCCTGGGATGTGTGCTTATGCAACATGATCATGTTATAGCATACGCATCCAGGCAGTTGAAACCTCATGAGAGGAATTCAACTCATGACTTGGAGTTGGCAGCATGATCTTTGCCTTGAAGATTTGGAGGCACTATCTTCTGGGAGATAGAGTGCTGATATATACAGATCACAAGAGCCTCAGTATATCTTTTCTCAGAAAGAGCTGAACATGAGGCAGAGACGGTGGCTGGAGCTTAGGCTGATTATGACATTGACTTGCATTACCATCCGGCAAGGTCAATACAGTTCCTGATGCCCTGAGCAGAATGCCAGAGAACAGTACTTGTTCAGTTCACTCAGCAAAGGAGTTGATTCAGGATTTTATCAGATTGGATTTGATGGTAGTTCGAGGAGCTGAGAGGACAGGACAGCTTATGGCCTTACAGTCCAGTCATCTTTGATAGAGGAGATTAAGGAAGCACAGAAGGAGGATCCCAGACTTCAGACATTCAGAGATCAGGTAGAGGCTGGATTGAGGACGGATATCTGTATTCGTCCTGATGATGCCTTATACTTTTGAGATAGACTTTGTGTTCCCCAGGGGGAAGTGAGACAGAAGATTTTGGCTGAAGCCCACAGTTCGCATATTCTATACATCCTGGGGGAAACAAGATGTACCAGGACCTGAAGAAACACTTTTGGTGGAATGCCATGAAGAGAGAGATAGCTCAGTTTGTGGCTAAGTGCTTGGTGTGCCAGCAGATAAAGATCGAGCATCAGAGATCAGCTGGACTTCTCAAACCTTTGCCAATACCCGAGTGGAAGTGGGAGCATATCACGATGGACTTTGTCACAAGCATTACCTCGTAGTCCCAAAGGTAATAATGCTGTGTGGGTCATCATTGATCGCCTCACTAAGTCAGCCCATTTCATTCCATTCCGGGTAGGACAGACAACTGAGGTTTTGGCAGAGAAGTATATGAAGGAAGTAGTTCGTCTGCATGGAGTGCCAGTCAGTATTGTCTCAGACAGAGACACGAGATTTAGATCTCATTTCTGGGAGAGTCTCCAAGAAAGTCTAGGCACTCGTCTGAAGTTCAGTACAGCTTATCATCCTCAGACAGACGGACAATCTGAGAGGACCATTCAGATCCTCGAAGATATGCTTAGAGCCTGCATGATTGAGTTCGGGGGTTCATGGGAAGACCATCTTCACTTGGCCGAGTTTTCTATAAAACAGCTACCAGGCAAGTGTAAAGATGGCACCTTTTGAGGCACTGTATGGGAGGAAGTGCAGGTCACCGATTTGTTGGGATAAAATCGGTGAGAGGAGCCTATTGGGACCAGAGATGCTGATGCAGACTACAGAAAAGGTCAGAGTTATCAGAGAGCATCTCAGAGCAGCTCAGAGTAGGCAGAAGAGTTGGGCAGATTCTCAGAGGAGGCCATTGAATTCGGAGTTGGAGATCATGTGTTCTTGAAGATTTCACCGACCAAGGGAGTAATCCGGTTCGGCACTCGTGGGAAGCTAAGTCCGAGATATATCGGCCCGTTCGAGATATTGGATCGAGTGGGAGATGTGTCTTATCGATTGGCATTGCCGCCATCGTTGGACGGAGTTCATAATGTTTTCCACGTGTCTCAGTTGAGGCGGTATGTGAAGGATGATAGCCATATCTTGGATCATTCCGAACTGGAGTTACAACCGGACTTATCATATCAGGAGCATCCGATGGCCATCTTGGACAGAAGTGTGAAGACACTAAAGAACAAGGCTATACCTTTAGTGTTGGTGTCTTGGAATCGGCATGTGCCGGGAGAAGCTACATGGGAACGAGAGGACGTTATCCGAGAGCGATATCCTCAACTCTTCACCACTTGGTAAGATTCTTTCCTTCTATTCTTCGTTATCTTCTGTCATATTTCTTATCCGTCTGTTTCCTTTCCCTTATTGCCTTTCACTTTACGAAATTTTCGAGGACGAAATTTTTGTAAGGTGGATAGATTGTAATACCCCCGTTTCCAGAATACGTACCTTGTTGGCGTATTCAGCTTTTCAGTCGTATTCTTCGTTTACTACTTCCCGTATTTAATCAATTTTATTTCAAATATCATTTCCTAATATATTAGATTTTATGTGATTTTCTGGAATTTTCTGGAATTAAAATGAATTTCTTCAAAACCGGTGTCGACCACGCCGCTGATCAATTTTCTGATTTTTATTTTCCAAACTGTTAGGAATTTCCAGAAAGTCATTTAGACTTTATGAATGAGATCATCTTTCTTAACTAAAGCCTTTTTCTGAGAATTTTACGATTTTACGAAATTCTTACGGAGTCGGTAAATTACTGGTTTCCGGGATTTTATAATTAAATTTATAAGGTATTTCTCAAAAAGGATTTCCTTTTAAGTCTTCTTATATTATGATAGATTTTTGGTGAAAATTAGGATCGTTCCGAGATACTTGAAATTCGGACGATTTTCGGTATTTTCCGAAATGTTTTCCGTGTAACGTGACTTTAACCCGGAACCCGTGTTTTCAATATTTTAATCTTTCGAGTTAGAGAAAATATCTTCTCTTTTTATAATTTCTTCTCCTTTTTCCTTTTTCTTTTTCCTTTCTTCTTTTCTTTCCAACAAAATTCTCAAAATATCTCTTCCAAATATCTAAAATCCCACCCACTTCCTCATTAATACCCTCATTAACTCTTCATCTCCATGGCCGGCCACCATTGGCCAAGGAAACACCTCATCCCCACTCTTTTGCAATAAACCAACCCTCTCTTTTATTTATTTACAC